>RJWH01003183.1:0-171500 GCA_004363575.1 Solenodon paradoxus | reverse complement strand
GTGGCCAGGGTGTAGACCATGTAAAGCCAAAGGACCCGAGTTTGTGGCCCAGGGCCAGGTGGAACTGCCAATATGAGTAAATAAAAACGATCCTTCCTTCCTTCCTTAAAAATACTTCTTCTTCTTCTCCTTTCCTTTCTCTCTTAAAAAAAAAAGAAAAAAGAAAAAGGATCCAAAGGCTATTAAGTAGATGAAGGAATGTCAACAAATTGTGCTGAGAGAATTGGGCATCCAGTTTCTAAAATATAACCTTGCCATACTTTGCACCATACACATAATTAGCTCAAAGTGGGTCATATATAGTCTCTTTTTTTGTAAAGCAAAGGTGCAGGCAGGAATGAAGGTGAACAGAGGCAGGCAGGTAGGAGAAGAGAGGAGGAAGAATCACTTTATTTTATTTTTACTTAGTTTTTCATCTTAATTGTTCCCCTGGGCCCTAGATCATGAACCTGGGTCCTTGAGACAAAGGTGGATTATGCCAGCCAGAGGCAGTGGACTTGTCTACTAGGCCACCAAGAAGCATCTGAAAGAAATATTTTAAATTTTAAACTACAAAAATATCTAAAATAGACAAGTAAAATCGTTGTGACTTTGGTTATGGCATTTTTCTGTAGACAACGTAAAAAACACACACCATAAAAGAAAAATCTATAAATTGAACTTATCAGAATTGAAAATGTCTGCTCTTTGAAAGGCACTGTAATGAAATAATCCAGAGGCATCATTAGTAATTAAGGAAATTAAAATTAATATTACAATGAGATATCGCCATACACCTATTTGGATGACTGAATTTTTCATTAACGTTCCTATGAAGAGTGCTGAGCACCGGAACTCATATGTTGTTGCTGATGACGATGCTGCAGCCACTTTGTCAAACTGTTTGGCAGTTTCTTATGTTGTTAAACATAAAAATGAACATAAATTTACCACACAACCCAGCAATCTGACTCCTAGGTATTAATTGACTCAAGGGAAATAAAAACCTTCGTTCACACAAAAACCAACAGGTCAGGGAGTTAGCATCTTTATTTATAATGCATAATTGCTAAATTGAAAAACAATCCAAATATCCTTCAACTGGCGAATGGATAAATAAACTATGTTATAGCTATGCAGAAGAATACCATTCAATAATTAAGAGGGAAAAGCTGATGCTATGTTTAACATGAATGATGCTATGGGAAATAGGCCAGACTCAAAAGATGATGTGCTAATTGATTGCACTTTTATGACTTCATTCTGGAGAAGCCATAACTATGAGGAAGTAAAGTTCTCCATGGTTTCCAGGAGCTCAGAGCTAAGAGGGGAGACAAGGTCAGGTGGCCCTGGGAGCTGATGATGCAAGAAATAGTTTATTACAAGGAGGCACCAGGGACACAAGGTGATGGCAATATTCTGTATATTGATTGTGGCAGTGGTTACATAACTATGTATATTTGTCAACTGTACTCTCTAAAGGGTGAATTTTATTGTCTATTAATTATACTTCAATAAACATCACTTTAAAAAGGCTGAAGGTGAAATACAGATATTTTCAGATATAAGAAAAGCCATTACTAGCAAGCCTACACTAGAAGACATACTAAAAGAAATTCTTTAAAATGAAGATAAATGAAAGTGGATACGCAGGCTGGAATGAGTGTAAGAAGTAGTAGTTATATGGGTGGTTACAAAAGACAATTTTCCCTCTGTTTATTCCTTTATATATATGTATACATATTTACATACATATGTACATATGTGCACATATGTGTGTGTGGTTTAAAGTAAAACAAACCACTGTTGTGGGATATGAAGATGTAGATTTCGTGTACGTGACAACATCAAGAACAAACATGGGCCTGCGCAGTCCCAGGCTTGCTATATTTTACATCAAATGTTGAAAGATTGACTTTAATCCGTGTAAAATTAAGGATGAATACTGTCAACCTTACAGTGATCACTAAAATATAACACGAAGAGGTAGAAATAAAAATCCAATAGATAAATTAAAGTGAAATTCTAGAAAGGACTTAGGACGAGAACTGGGGAAGACGAAAGGCACTGTTCTGAGGAGAAGTACAGCTCAGAGTTGGGGGCAGAGTGGCAAGACCTGTGTGACAAAGGAAATACCTTTACTGTATGTTCAACAAAATGGTATTCAGTTTTTCCAGCTGAGAAATATTTAAAAGAGATCATTATATTTTAGAAAATATTAATCAGAGATTTAGCAGCTACCAAAAAAAGGAATTCCACAATTAAACTTTTATAGCATGTATGTGACTTGTAATCGACACCAAGAAAAAATTGCCAATATAAGGGGAATCTATTCATAAACTATAATGATTTTGGTAAAGAAAAACCGCTTTATGTTTTTTTCAGATATGTTTGAGAGCTTAAAGGAAACTTACATGTTTGAAATTGGCACCAGATGTAATGCCCTTCAAGCACAATTCACTAACTGCATCAGGCACCTCACTATGATTTAGTAAAAGGTATTTGATAATTCTGTTTTACAGAAATTTCACAAATACAAGCATTTCATTCACAAAATACATGACTTGGTAGATTTCCAGGACAGGAATTTGCTAGAGGGAAGATAAATTTATTGATTAAAATAAATCAAATGGTTGACATTTCCCCCAGAAAACTGACAAAACAATAATATTCTGGTGCAAAATCAGAACCAGAAAAAATCAGAACCAGCTACTTATGTTTATCATCGGAATCCATTCATGACATAAACAACAAGATATTTGAGAATTCTCAAATTAATATTGAGAAACTTAATATTAAAATCCATATTATGAGCTCTCTTGATAAACTGCATGTAAACGTATGGTTTTAACCTATCAACAGTTCAGAGAGTTCTGATATGGGCCAGCAGGATTTCCTTCCTATCCTAATTCTTCCTAATTCTTCACCTATGTGTTCTCTTTTCCTATTCTGTCAGAATTCCACATTCACCATTTGTTGTGGACTCAAATGTTTTCGGACCTCTAAAATTCATGTGTTGAAACTTTAACCGCTAATATAGCTGTATTTGTAGATGAGGCTTCTAAGGAATTAACTAAAGTTAGATGAGGTCATAAGGGTAGGGCCCTTATCCTCTAAGATTAGTGACTTCAAAAGTAGAAACACACAGAAATTCACCTCTCTCTCTCTCTCTCTCTCTCTCTCTCTCTCTCTCTCTCTCTCTCTCTCTCTCTCTCTCCCCCCCCATCTCTCTCTCTTTCTCTCTCTTTTCTGTCTTTGTCCCCCTCTCTCCCCTTACACACATCCTCAGACAGGAGATCAAGAGATCACGTGAGCACACAGCAAGAGGGCTGCTGCCTACAAACCAAGAAAAGAGCTCTCAGAATGATACCTGCTTTGCTTGCACCTTGATCTTGGAGTTTCCAGTCTCTAGAACCATGATAAATACATTTCTGTTGCTTATGCCACCTGCCATCCAGTCTGTGCATTGTGTTATGACGACCTGTGCAAAAATTGCTATTAGGAGGCCCGGAACAACAGCTACACAGCACTTTCACATACATCCTTTCATCAGCTGCTCCCTTTTGGGGGGTAAAATTTTGGATTCAGGCAAAACATGATTGATATTGAGAAGTCGGACAATTTGGACAGGATAGTACAGATCCTTACCTCACTCACACCTGCTTCTCTCTAGAATTAAGAGAATGTGAGCATGAGAAAGGACTTGAGAGACCCAAGCATGTCAATTCAGGTTTTACTTTGGTTCTGAGGTTATAGAAAACTACTCCATATATATGGCACATTACCGGGAAGACAATGTGGATAAGACTATAGACAGTGAAATTGAAACATATGTTTATACTAAACTGTGACATAGTATTGAGTTCAATACAACATTTTAATGCATTTGTAGAGGGCTTCAAAGAATGGCATTTTGATAATGTTAACAACAAATCGTTAAGACTGAAATTTACTGTGGGTAAATAAGTGTATGTCTGTGTGTGTGCAGACACACATATATATACATATATGCATATAATGTATGAATATACACGTAGTGTGCATGTGTATTGGGTTTTATGTATTTTTAAAAATATAATTATCACCACACTAGAAAACAGGTAAGTATTCTTAATCTTCTTTATTATACAGGACATTATTTTAAAAATTGAAAAAAAAATGTCTTTTAAACAGCCTGGCTCCCATCGCACTGAACAATTTCATCTTCTCCACAGAGCTATTTTTTTTGTTTGTTTTTCTTTGCGTTTTTCCTTGCCTCTTCGGTGCCTCCCCAAGCCCTCCTCAGAGCCTCCATCAGCGGCTGCCACGTAAAAGAAACTCAAAGAGCTTGGGTCAAGGTCACGCAGCCGGTAAGCAAAGCGATTTGGAAGATCATCAGACGGTGAGCGTCTTGAGAGCAGGAGTCGCGCCCGTTTTGCGCTACGCAGAGGTGGCAGGGTGCCTGCAGGCAGGGGAAAAACGGAGGAACGGGAGTTGGCAAGAAGTGCGGGGGTAAAGGATGAATGAATGGAAACGTGCCCACAAGGGTCTAGAGACTCTGAAGCGCCTTCTCCCTCCTTGTGCAAAGAGTGTTAAGAACCCCGTTCGAGGTCGAAGCCAGCATTTTCTTCACTGCGAGCACTAGAATAGGGAAAGGAGTGGCGAAAGAATCAAATCTTTAAAAACGTCGACAAGAGAGGGGAAAAGTGTGACCAAAGGAAAGCACCACCCCCTTTTATTCCAAAGTCAAACAGAAAGGTGCGCGGCCGGTTGCCATGACGACCCTGAGGCCAGAACGGCCTCACTCTATTGGCTGAGACGCGGGAGCCAATAGGAAAGCGCAATGCTGGTGGGGTCTTAAAATGGCTGCCTGGCGGCCGGCTCCTGGCGGGTGAGTACGGCTGCCTGCGGAGCTGGCTCCCGGCCAGGCTGTTCTGCGGCTAGACGGGTCCGGTAGAGTCCGGTGCGCGGAGCTAGGGAGCCACCGAGGGCGACCTCACAGCTTCTCGGGCGAGCCCCAAAGGCTCGGACCCACTGGAACGTCGCGAGGCTGGTCTCCCTTTTGCTCCTGAGGGGCATCGCAGCGCCTTGCCCAGCCTTCGGTGGGAGAAGGGTTTCTCCGTCCCACACCAGCCTAACAAAAAGAGCCTGAGGAGGCGTTCGATCAGGGAGACAGGCTCCTGGTTCCCGGCAAAGAGCCACAGTTAAAGCGAGTGTCCGCAGACTAGAGAACTGCACCTGACTCTGCCTCGCTCAGTTCCGTCCCGGGACGGGATTCCGCAGCCCGAGGTCCGTCGGTGGCGCTGGAGCCGTGAGCCTGCAGTTCCGGCGGCGCGGCGCGCAGGAAGAGGTGTACCTCCCCAGAGCCGCCCTCTCGCAGTCTGGAACCTTGTAAGTATCTCACTGGGGCATCCGTCTTTAAACGAGCCTCGAAATATTGGTTAAGCGTAAATCTGGCCTTACAGGATCTTGGGTCCTGGCCTTGAATAAATAAAGAGGATTTAATTAGGACTTATGTATACGTATGCAGAATCCTGCTAAAATAAATGGTCAATTCGAATGATCAGATTGGTAACTTAAATCCGAAGCCAGGCCTGTGATTCAGTTTTATTTTCTGTACCCTTTTTGAGAAAAGGGAGCGCCTTTGTTCCATAAAGGTAAATGCTATGTTATTATTGATGAAGCACGCTTAAAAGTATTTGGTTAAGTAACTAATTTCACGTCACAGACACTGATGATTGCCTAAGTTACTTATTAACACAGTCTTCAAATTGCTCGAGTGGTGGCTGATGATAACTGTACAGGTAAGATTAAATTTGCATTAAACAGGTTCATATTTCTCAGATTATAATTGAATGAAAAGTATGGGAAGTAAGTGTTTTTCATTTAGTAAAAAACGAAATTGAAAATCAGAAATATTGAAGACGTGATACTTTTACTCATTAAATTGCCCAGATTATATATTTTGGGTTTTGATTATAAGCTGTTGCCTGGTTTGAAAATGTGACATTATTACTCAAACCTTTGAATGTGACTTTGATGTATGCAATTTAGTACTGCATTGTACATAGCTTTTTGATCTTAAAAAGTGAGGAAAAAAATCTTAATCATTTTAACCAGTCTAGAATTACAGGTTAGTCATTTCTTAGACCCCTTCATAAATCTTGGTGTCCAAAACTATAGTACTACTTAAGATTTTATGAATTTAAAGCCACAGATTTCTATTTTTGTGAAATAAGCCAGTCACCAGATGTTAAACAAGTCAGTTACTTCATCTGTGAAAGGGGTTTAAATAGTAGTTCTTAGTGGAAGCGCCATGGGGAAGATTAATGATAATCAGTGCCTGTCACATTGTTTGAGAATAGCGGTGAGCTGCTTTTCTTCTCTTCTGGTTCTGTTTCTTGTGTCCTAACTGTAATTTCCTTCCCTTTCTTCAGAGGATCTTTCAGGTATCCTGTGTGAAGTGCAGAGTTTTACTGAAACTAGCAATCTTGTGGTGGTGGCTAGGTTGAAGAGAAAAATCTTTTCTTTGAGGGTATTGGGACTTAATCAGTATTGCATCTGGTAGAGAGTAGAGTGTTGTAGCAAAATATGAGGTGACTCTGAGCATTTAGCCACATATATTAAGATCATAAAGTGACCTTTTAGAGCTTGGACATGTCTTGGAGACCATCTGATGAAATCCTTTATTGTATCGCTTAAGAATGGAGACCCAAACAAATTCACTGGCTTGCTCCTTGCAAGATTAGAAACTCATCTTTTGACTTTCAGAATAGTATTTTTCTTTCTCTACCCGTGGTTCCCAATCCTTTCACAACCTAGACCCTTATTTTAAAATATTATTTGGTATCAGTGTGAATGCAAAATATATTTTGAAACATTGTGATCTTTATTAGTTTTTTAATGTGTATGAAAATTGCCTACCAGTCAGCTCTGATGGACAAATAATGCAGTGAAGAATAATGAGTCATTGAATTTAAGGCTCCTCACTTTAAGATGGGTAATATTGCTTGAGGAAAAATAAAATACGTTGGGTTTTTTGGATATAGAAATAGCTTTAGAGACTTTCATTACCATCTTCATAAAACTGTACAGATCTTAGATTAGGAACTGCTGCTCTGTGTCATATTCTTATGCATTGTAGTCTGCCCTCATGTGTGAAATAGTGACTTTGATTGGTTTTTGAGAGCAAAATGAAACCCAGCTATTCAGACTTGATAATACATAAATATTCTAGTTCATAGTAAAGTGTGTCAGCTCAGGACTAAAGATATGTCCTGTATAGTATGCACAGAATATTTTTTGTAGAGTAATTGTGGAATGCAAGAAATACAAACTCCAGAGGTAGAGGGTGTATGGAATGAAGAAAAAGGAACCATAGTCTTCTTTGGGCTAAAATGGTTAAATAAAAACTTACTTGAATTACAGACTAAACAATGAAAGCTTATGAGCTAATTCAAGGACTCTTATAATCTGCACTAAAACAAATAAGGTTTCTAATACCCTGATACTACAGTTCTCAAGAAAAATGGCTGAGTAATTTTCACATTTAAAGGAAAATTTGGAATGATCTTTAAAATAAAAGAATACACTCCCAAAGGCAGGCTGTGACAGACAATTTAAAGAAATAGAGCATCGTGCTCCAGAACAGACAAAACAGGAATAACACAAGGCCTAACCCCTACCAATTGGACTGTATGAATGACTTGTATCTGTTGCATAGAAATTCCAAAGGGTTTTCAAGCCTGAGCCCAAAGCAAGTCACAAAGCAGCCACTCTGTTCATGGGCTTGCAGTTGGAAGCTGCTCACGGGGGTCACTCCACTCTTCTGGCTCCTCCGTGACTTTTTTGTGCTGATCAATGACTGCCCACTTACCCTGGTGTTTATTTTGTTTGTTTACTTTGTCGTTATTTTTTTAATAGTCCAGGAAGACCAGCACATTACTTTAAAGATATCAGGACTTGAGTGCAGAAATGTCCCTTATTTTATGAATTTGGAAATAGACTCCACTTTTTAAAAGTTGTTTAAATTTTCATTTTCCCTCTGGGCACACACAGGAAAGATAATTCTTAATGCCACATCAACAAGAGATAAACACTGGTGATTTTGAGAAAGTTTTAAGACAATCTGGAATGGTAAATTGCTTGAGGACCGATGAGGAAAGACACAATCCTGGCCAGGGCAACTCAGAAAGCTTCCCAGGGGAAGCACGTTTGGGGCTCAGAGCTCAGACTCAGCCTGCAGAGGTGCAGCAGAGCTCCGTGGTCTGAGCAGCACAATGTTGGAGCAGCCACACTGCAGTCTGGGCTGAGGTGACACCTGGCTTTCCTTATAGAAGGCCAGCTCCACAAGACCAGTAAGCCTGCCTGCTTTGTACACTGCCATCTCCATGTTTGGAAGAGTATACACAGTGGGCATGTGAAAGATGTCAATCAAGGACAGGGACAAGAAACTGTTTTCAGCAGTTGGTGGAACAGCAGTTGGGTACATGTCATACATCCTAATGTTCTGGTTGAGTCCCAGGGCTGGGGGTAACAACCAGGAGGAGCAGCTAAATAAAATTAAGTGTTTCTTCCTCCTGTCAAAAAAAAAGAAGGAAAAAAGAAAAGCTGGTTTCAAACAGAATCTGAACTAAACTAAGAAAGCTAAATCTGAAATTCGCTCCTCTCCTTTAGTCCTGAAATGGGTACTATCCCTTCAGGTATATTATATGTCAATGGCAGTGTCATGCTGGAGCTTATCATTGCTGCCCCTTCTCAGAACAGTAGAAGTATTTCTATAATAATAAAACATCTGTTTTTCAATATTGGCTTATTTATGTGCTGTCTTATTCACTAACAAAGTATCTCGAGTTTTTCCATTCCAACTTTTAAAATCCTCATTCTAGGTACAGGGGTGGATCCAAATTTTAGGGGGCCTGGAACTTAGGTGATTTTGGGCCTCTTTACAATAAGGAGTGCAGATTCTAAATAGAAAATTAGCAGGTGATTAGGTAGGGCCTGTGCAAATGAGGAGACTTTAAGCGGAAGCTCCATCTCTTCCTGTAATTGGCTTCTGGTTTTATTGCTGCATTCAGAAGACTAGATAGACACCAAGAGTTTTTAATAGAAACTTCATGTCAGACTGTGGAAATGAGTGAAGTAAGTGATTGGCATCAACTGCTAAGTGAATGCACCTCGAACATTAGAAACTTAGAAACTACTGTATGGGTACTTCTGTTCGTAGCAGCAGTTAGAAAAATGCCTTGCATGGTTACAGAAACAATAATAGCAGAAAGAAGTGCACGTTGGTCAGGTCCCTAGAGGCTCCTAGACCCTGTTGAGTGTTTTCATGGTTTATCTCATTTAATCCTCAGAATAGCCGTGTATACGTGTAATTATCCCTCATTGCAGATGAAAAAACTGAGGGTGGGAGATGATAAGAAGGATTTCCTCTACCACTAGCATGCGATAGTCAGATTCCACTGGGAGCAGTTCAGTGTCAGAGCCTTTCCCCTTAAAAGCCAAGAGAGTATTTATTTTGGTGAGGATGTTTCAAAGAAGCTAACAGCTGATGAGGATGGACCAAAATGGAAAAAAAGAATAGATTCTTTGGACCTAGAAGGTCTTTAAAAGACATCAGGGATTCAAAATCGATCCTGTGTCTCAGACAGAATGGTGGTGGTTTTCCAACTAGGTTTCTCAGAGTCTAGCAGAGAACTCCACAAAGAAGTCCATCCTTTCGTTTCTGTCCTTCAGAGATACAGTAGCTCACAGCAATATGACAAGCTCCTCTTTTAAACATCTTGTGAGTGAATCGAGGCTGTGCCATGAAGATCAGTTATGAAAATCATGCCGTTATCATAAGTTTAGTAAATGATTGCATCTTGTTTTTAGAAATAACTTTTGTTAAACTTAACTATAGTGAATGATTCTCTCTACCTAGGGGCCTTATAGCTAATACTGTACATCCCGAACCTCAGTGCTGGTTTCTCACCTCTGGTACTGTTATTCAGTAAGGTATTTATTTTTGTTAAATTGTTAGGTTTATCGCCCATTAGTATTCTTGACGCAAACTATGAGATTTAAAACAAGGGCATTTTTATTTCTTTACCATCACACTTTCCTCAAGTTACTGGCGTAGTTTCAAAATTTTCTTTTGAGTGATTGTTTTCCTGTTCTTTAGAGAGTAAGCTCCCCAGAAGTTTTATGCATTGAAAATACAGGTAACACATCCATCTTTATTTTCTTTTCTAATTGCTATAACTTGAAACATAGTTATAATTCTTAAATTAGCTTCATTGTATGTTGTTAGGTTCTCAACATTCTTGAGCAGTGAACGCTTTCACTGAATTTCTTTTTTAGACAAAATAATCCATATATTAGAGAATCAAGGTCCTGTTTTTTCTAAGTCATTCACGGTAAGTGTTTCTTGTAACAAACTTGTTAAAATTACTTATTTATTTATTTATTTATTTATTTATTTATTTATTTTTTTGAAATTTACACAAGCAAAGATTTCAGTTTTAAAATGGAGGGCACATCTTACTTTAGATTTTTAAAACACTTGGATGGACTGTTCTCAAACCATTGGTATAAATATTAAACTCCTGGGTGTCTTCTCATGGTTTTCAAAATTCCTTCCATGTTTATTTTAATGTCTGAACTAATTTTTTTCCCTATAGAAGCAAAGATGTGGAGTGGACTACTACCTGCCGGCCTAAATGAAAGTGATGCTGACTTGGATTCTGAAGATGAAGGCAATTTAGGGAACTCCAGACTTAGCTCACAGGAAGATACAGAAGATGGGGCTGTTAGAAAAACAGAAACCTCAGATTTCCCTGCAGATGAACCAAAGACAGAAGCAGAGGCAAATGCAAATGCTTATGAAGAGTGTCCTTCTGGAATTCCCTTAAATATGTGGAATGTAGGTTTCTTCTGATGGCATGTGTTTTTTGAGCCTTGTTCAGAAAGCATATGTTCTGGGGAGGCAGTGGGGTGAATTGCCTCAGAATACTTTTATTACTCTGTGGGTCTGTGGTCAGCGCCTTGCTTTCATTTTTGTTGGCTTTTCTATAAAAGGAGGGGAAAATACTTAGGATTAGCTACTTTGCCTAATGTAATACATGAGAAATTTCTAATTTTTTTTCTTTGTTATCTATGAATTTCACTCTCAAATTTATCAGATGACTAATGTAGAAACAAATGAACTCGATTGTGAAAGTATCTTGGAGAACAGACTCTTGAGAACTGAGCTATTTTCATTAAATTGATAGTTTTATAAATGCTAGGCTATAATTTTTTATTACTTAACATGTTTGTTATTTTTTAAAAATGCATTCTTTGCTTCAAAATATACTTGCTTCTCAATTTTTTTCCTTTATATAGAAATTTCAAGAATTGCATAAAAAACATTCTGAGCAGAAAACCTCAGCTTCAAATTTCAGGAGGAAAAACCGAAAACGCTCCAGAAAAGGTGTTTTGTTTTAATTCAGGTCAATTGTCATTAGTACCAATGTTAAACTGACTAAGTTTACCATTTTTTAGCAGATATAACTTTGAAAAACAACCAAATACTTTGATATTTATACTTTATGATTTGTTATGTTTCCAGGTAAATTGAAAAATGAAGAAGAATCTCAAAGGTAGGTAGGATTTAAGAGTTTTGTTCTAGTCTAAACAATATTATAGAACTTGTATAAATAGCTGAACTACTTACTTCTGAAACTGATCAAACATATAAGAACCAGTTATTTTAATCTAATTGTAACCAAGTAAAAACAGTAAAAGTAAAAAGTACATTTTGTGTAAAACTTAAGTTATTTATCTTTCTTCTTTCAGTGACCAGCCCTCAAATGAACAGTGGAAGGAGCTTACCCAGTATTTTGGAGTTAATGAGAGATTTGACCCCCCCGTTAAAAAGAAAAAAGTTGACAAGGTAAGATCTTTTTAAATCGTATCTTATATTAGCCAATAGGAAATGTTTGTGGTTAGTTTAGCCAAAGGTATTTCTCCTCACTAATACATTTAGTGAAGACATTAAGATGCCTATTATATGCCAAACAAGATACTAGATAAAGAAGCAAATAGTTGCTTATCATTAAAAAATGCTGTTAAGAAGGAAATGAATAGACAGAGTCATTGAAGAAATTAAAATGGAATCCCCTGTTTAGGTGGTCAGGGAAGGCCTTTCTTGGAGAATGCCATTTCACTGAGACCTGAAGGATGGGAAGGGTCCATCCACACAGAGACTGTTAGTGCAGAGGCAACAACGTGGCAAAGATAAAGCTCTGAGGGGAGAAAGAGTTATCCTGGGACATTGTACTGACTACACAAAGGTCACTTGGGCTGGAATGGAGTCAGGGAGAGTAACTCTAGGTGAGATTGGAGAGACAGGCAGGCAGGGACCATCCTGGTAAGCCCTTCAGGCTACATCATGTATTGAGTTGATCTTAACGCAATGGAGGGTCATTCAGAGATTTTTAGTCAACGTTGTACCATGATCCAACTCATGTTTAAAAAGATTGTCCTGGCTGTTACGTGGAGAATGGACAGTGGGATGGCAAAAGCAGATGAGAACAGTTAAGATACTCTCCTAGGCATGAGGTTATGGTTCAAGAATGGTACAGCTGAAGTTGGAGAAAAGTGGATGGATTTGAGGTTTACCGTAGAGATGGAATTGACAGGATTTGTCTCTGGGTTGCTTGTGAGGTCACCCAGAGGGTTTAGGGTAACAGCAAGGAGAAAGAACCATTCAAAACCATTCAAAGCTTTATCTTTGCCACGTTTTTGCCTCTGCACTAACAGTCTCTGTGTGGATGGCGTGCATAGTGATGCTAGTTTGGAAGATGGGAAAGCTTGGGAGGGGAATGATTTAGAGCGTGGTCCTCCACAGCTCAGCTTGGGGACTGGGTGATATTGGCAAGCAGGAATGGAGGAGACTTGGTAGAATGGACAGGAGCTCAGAGGAGAATTCAAGCTTGAGATTGACATTTGGGAGTCCTCAGTCTAGAGGTGATAGGAAGACTTAGCAGAGATTAAATGGGTGAGTTCTTCCATATTCACAGAAGGAAATGTGAACCGACACACCAAGGAGCCAGAACATTGAGCTCTGAGCACTAGGAATGAAGGCAGAGGGACCTGGTCGAGCAATATTTCTTGTAAAAAAAACAAAACCGAACCAAAAGCCCCTTTGATTTTAAGCCCACATTGAGTTGTGGTGTTACTGGATGCACAGACATTCAGGAACTGACACAACAGAATTTGTTACGTGAATCTCTTGATATCAACTCTGCCACCGAGGAACTGAAACCAAGATCACTTTCTGCCAATGTTCATCACTGCAGCTGAGCAGCCTCCTGTTTTACACATGTTCATAAGGTACAGAAATGCTGCACTTCTTACAAGGACAACTCACTGGTAGAGTTGAAACTAAAACTTGGGCCCGTATTTCTCCATTCCCAGTTCTTAAGCTTCCTTGCAGAAGGAACTGGCAAACATTTACGTGTCACTGCCACACTCTAGACCTTTGCGATTCTCATGGGCCGGGAAGAGGAATCATGCGAAGGAGCTGCTTTTGGCTGCAGCAAGTGGGTTCTGAAGCTCCCGGGTGGAGGGTCATGCTGACAGTCGTGGGTCATCCGTGGGTCCTACTGACAGTAGTGGTTCAGGGCACCTCCGGCCAGGGTGCTTTATGACTGACTGGACTCTTCGTTGGAGGGAAGGAATGGCTAAATATTGGTTCTTCTAGGAAGGATCTATTTTTAAACTTTCATTGAAGTAACATTGCATTTTATATAACGTAGTTTTAAAATGTGCGTCATTGTTAATCAGCATCTGTATTTATACATTAAGTTCACCACAAACACTCCAGTTCTACCCATCACTGTATAATTGACCCCTTTTACCTAATTTGACCCCTTTCCTTCTTCCCTTTTGATAACTGCTAATTTGGTCCTGTTTTTGTCTGGCTTGATTCATTTGTCTGTATACCACATGATTGAAATCATAGGATGTTTGCTTTCTCCTCCTGAATTACTTCACTAAGCATAATTGCCTGTAGTCCATCCATGTTGTTGTAAATGTCAGGGTTTCATCATTTTTTTGTTTAACAGCTAAGTGGTATTCCCGTGTGTGTTACATCCTTTTGATCTACTCATCTGTTGATGGATACTTGAGTGGCTTCCAGCTCTTGGTGATAGTAAACAAGACTGGAATAAATATGGGGGTGCATCTATATTTTCAAAGTAGTTATTTTGTGCGGTTTTTTTTTGATAAGTACTCAGAAGTAGAATCATGGAATCATGAATTTTCTGTTTTCAGTTATTTGAAAAATCTCCTCACTGCTTTCCATATGGGTTGCACCAAATGACTTCCCACCAAAAGTGCACAAGGGTTCCCTTTCCTGCACAGCCTCGTCCGCACATGTTGTCAGCCTTTTGGAGTATAGTTGTTTTCACAGGTGTGAGCTAGTATCTCGTTGTTTTGCTTATTATTTTAAATTAAAGGCAAGTAATTTCAAGCTCATTCTGACAGTTCACATGTTTAAACACCCTCCTTCCCACCTCTCAAGTTTATGTTTCTGGTGTCTTCATGCTTCTAAGTAGGATTTTTTTGCATTTTATAGAAATCCCTTTAGGTTTTCTTGCAAGGCTGGTTTAGTGGTGATGAATATATCTGTGTGTCTGTAATGCTCTTTAGTTCTTCAGTTCTCACTTAGCAGGGTAAAGCATTCTTGGTTATTAGACCTTTGAATATATCATGCCATTCTCTTCTGGCCTTTAAAATTTCTGCTGAGAAATCCACGGACACTCTTTTGAAGGCTCCCTTACATGTGACTCATTTTTCTCCAACTGCTTTTAAGATTCTTTATCTTGACTTTTTGACATTTTAATTATAACGTATCTTGGTTTGTATCTCTTTGGGTTTATTGCTTGGAATTCTTTGAACTTCCTGGATCTGGTTGTTTCCCTCCCCAGGTTAGGGACATTCTCAACTGTTACATTAAGTTTTCTGGCCCTTCCTCTCTCTCTCTTCTCCTTCTGGGACTCCTGTGATGCAAATGTTACTCCTTTTGATGTTATCCTGTAATTCTCTTGTGCTGTCCTCATTTTCTTTTAATTGTTTTTCTCTGCTCTGGACTGCATGGGTACTTTACAATGCCCGGCTTCTAGCTCATTAATTCAGTCAGATGCTTCTTTCAGTCTGTTGTTAAGTTCCTCTGTTGTGCTTTTTAGTTCATCTATTATGTTCTTTAGTACTATGATTTCTGTTTGGAACTTTTCCATATTTGCTCTGCCTTTGTTGACATCTTTGTTCATCCGTTAATCTCATTTCAGTGAGCATATACGATCATTGCCTTAAAATCTTCTTAATATCTAAGTAAAAGGTAGTTTGCTTGATTCTGTTTCATTGAGTTTTTTCTGTAGTTTTGTTCTGATTCATCATTTGGGGTCAATTTTTCTGTCTCATCGTTTTGTTTGATACTCAGTGTATTTCTCTGAATTAGGCAACTTTGCTTGTCTCTTTGTGCTGATGTCCTGTTAGGGTTTCCGGTTGGAGAGTGTAGGTCTAGGGTGATGGCTCGGGACCCTGGGCTTTCTGTGGCTTGAGGGCCAGAGCCTCTGTACTATCAGAGTGCCTGGGGCTCTGCAGCCAGCACTGCGTGATGCTGCGAGAACCAGCCCATGGGATGGGAGTCAGAGCAGCTAAATGCCAAGCGGTCGTTGCTGGAGAATGCCTGGGGCTCAAGTGTCCCTAGAGACTGCAGCTCTTTGGGTAAATCCTCACTTCTACACAGGCTGCACAGTGTTCTAGCACCAGGCAGTGTCCTGTCAAGACCACGTCTCAGCTTTTCCTGCCCTTTCTCATGACTTCTATCACTTTTCCTTGGGAATGTTCCAGACCCCTGATTATCAGTTCTTTATTGAATGCAGTAGTTTGTATCTAGATGTTTGTTGTGTCTGGGCAGGAGGTGACCTCAAGATTTTGATAGTCTGTCATCTTGGGTGGGATCTCTTGGAAATATTTTTTAAAAGTTTTGTGAGTCAGGTTAAAATTTTCTTTGATCTGCAGTTATTTGCAGTATTTATTGTTTTTTCTCAGCTATATTGACTCGAATGTTTAAATTGTTTCTTTGTGATGTTCATACCATGAAGTTAACTTTTTAGACATTCCAAAAGGTAGAAATTTTGAGAGTATTTTTACAGCATGCTTTATTAGAATTTTATTATTACCATATATATATATGAAATTGTACCTTCTTGATACTGACCTGATGTATCTTTTACTCATTGTCTAGAATCTGGAATTTGTGGAAAGTCACTTTAATAGAGGATGCTTTTACAGAATCTTTTAAATAACTCAGTTTTGGGCACTAGTGTTTGTTTTACATTAGGTGTTTTCTAGAAAATTTTAATAAATCAAACGCCATTTTAAGAGCCAGATTTCTGTTTAAGGGACGACTGTTATAAATTCTTTTGCAATCACTCTTTGGTCTAGTTTGTAAGTTTGAATTTTCTTAATGCTAGACATTTCTCATGATGAATGACGTTAGAGTCACAAAGTTATGACAGTCTTTAAACAGGAAAGCGGATGCTGGCCAGCCTTCTGCCTGCCCCAGATTTTGCCAGTACTTAATATTCTGCAAGTGAATGCAAGTGTTACAGGGTGCTTCAGCATAACATTACACAGACGGTTCATCCTCATTCCTTGGGCTGAGATCACAGTTTCACGAACACCCATTCTGCTGTCATTCTACAATCTCTACTCTGAATCTCATGGCGCAAATAGACATTAAAGAATGTTCACATTGAGACGCTAAGATAAAAGCTAAGAATAAATGTAAGTCCAGCAGGTAAGTCATTGTTCAAGAAATCTAGAGAAGATCATGAAAATCTGTAGCGTCAGTTTCTAGTATTTTAATTCATGTTTCTGAAGCAGAGGTGTGATCTGTTAATCACATCTTAGCTTTTTATTCTATAGTCATTCACTGAACCCTCAAGAATGGTAAACAAGACAAACTTCTGAATCTTGTATATATCATGCAGTGTTTTTTTCTTTCTTTTTTGTTTTGGACCGTCGCCAAGCTGGAGCTGTTGCTCAACCAAGGATGTGTATTTACCACTCTGCTGCCACCTGCTTCCCTGACAATGCAGAGAGGCTTATATTTTAAAAATGTAATCTTTCTAATATCCAAAGCTGTCTTAAAGTGTTCCTTGTATTAAGTACAGCTATAATTGTGTTTCCGGCAGCAGTTCTGGGACTTACTAATAATTCTTAATCATAACATAATTATTTTGAATCTATGTGGGAACTTCTTTAGAATAAATTTCACTAGTTAATTTCATTATAGTTGTCTGAAGTATTCTTTAGTTGAGTCAGTTTGATTAGTCAGCCATCATTATTGAAGTAATTTTACATATTAATGGATGCTTTTTGGCATGGAAAACCAGTTAGTTTTAATAATTTTTAGAGTACTTGCACAATGTCTCAGATCATTTTTTAGTTGTTTTTGAGAGTAAATTGCTATTGCATATAGTAGCTCTTTTCTAACTTACTATTTTTTTTTAAGCAGAGTGTTTTTTCCAGCCAGAATCTTACATGGAGCATCCATGAGCAGATCACATTAAAGGCTGCCTGCGCTGAGTGGGTAGGGAGGGTGGGGTGAGGTGTGGAAGGCTGTGGACGTGGTGGGCTGCACGGGAGGGAGTTGTAGTGGCAGCATGACATTCCCCTGGTATCAGTTGCAGAGCAGTCTCTCCTGATCCCTGTGTGTCCCTGGGGTGTGGATAGTAGGACCAGTATTATTCTCATAATGTAGATGAAGAAACTGAAGCCCAGTGTGTGTCTAAAACAACCAACAGAGTAGATAAGAATGAAATGACACTTTAACTTAGGTCATTTGGTCCTCAAATCTAGGATTTTCTGAAATAATAACCCAACTTAGTTTTTACTAATTGACTGAAATAATTTAAGTAGGTCTGATTTATTTATAAAGGCAGCAACACTAATTCTTAGCTTCCCCTCCCCTCGCTTATGGAGAGATAACCTATTTTTCTTAGATATTTAGGTCTACTTCTAGTACAGCAAACTTCAGTGGATAATTCATTTGTATTGAGTTTTAAAAATTGAATATATTGAATAAACAGTAGCAAAACTTCTGTAGGAGAATATTGAGGTATTAACTTAAAGCGCTTAAGTCACATATTGAAAGATACACATGATAGTTGGTCCTTAATGGTACTTTAGTCCCAATACATTTCTTAGATAGTGTAGTATTGCTTTCTCGACATCGCAGCAAAATTGTTAATTAGAGATTACTTGTTGTCTCATGGGAACCTGTTAGATACTGGCCTTAGATGATTTTCCACCTGTGGCCAAATTGCCATCCCTAGATTGTTTGTGTTGAGAAAGAGCTTAAGCTAAATTCCAGTCCTTGCCAATGGCCTCGTTAAAACACATCGAGGCCCCACAGTTTCAGCATCAGTCTCTGCTTCCCACCACTGCTGTAGGATGAAGCACATCCTAGTTAATTCCAGTAAAGGTTACTCTTGGGCCCACCTTAAAACTTTTCAAAAGCCTTAATTCTCAGATAGTGTCTCATGAGACTTCTTACTGACTCAAAGTTGAATGCTTGGGTTTTGCGCTTGAATCTGAGCCCTTAATTGTGATGGGATCTATAGCCATATAGAGCTGTCTTCTCTTTATTTTAATGGTATGTTACTATTTAGATATACTAAGATTAGCCACATTTTTATTAAATGACTATTAAAAACTTCAGTAGGTTTTTTATAAGCATTTTCTTTTGACCTTTAACATAACCCTGCAAAGAATATCTTCTTATCTCATTTTACAGGTGAAATAATTGTAACCTACAGCACTTTAGGAACTCACCCCAGGTTGCTTGGCTAGTGAGTAGAGGAGCAAGAATTTGAACCATCTGACCTCACCAGCTGTGCTTTTTATAAATTGCTTTTAACTTAGGGTCTTTGGATGTTAGAAATTGTTTTACTGAAGTTCCCCGCCCCACCCACCATGTGAGCACTTTGTATTTAGAATGTTAATGAATGTTAATATCCTCAAAGAGAAGCAAAGAGTTTGGGTGTGCACATGGAAACACATTTTCAGAGCCAGAAGAAACTATTATATTTTTCTTAAATGGATTGCCAAAAAAATTTAAAATTAAAATAAAGGGTGGCAGGGAGAAACAGATATAGCTAGTGGAACTTCGTTTAAAAGAACAATAAAAACCCCAGTAACATTAAAAGGCCTGAAACCAAAGCTGAACATGTAAGTGAATTCCAGAATTTTATTTCTGGCAGAGAAATTTGTTCGTCCAAACCAATCCCCTCATTTTCTTAAAGGACATTGAAGCTTACAAATGAAGTACTTCCTTCACCCAGAACTGTGACCACCTTTCTTGACTTCTGGTCTTTCTCTTCTATTGTGCTCTGAATGACTGGGGAATGGAGGTTGGTTGGTGATGAACGAGAGCTTTCTAATTTTAACTGATTTATTTTTAAGTGAAATTATAAGCTCAGTCGTTCATGTCAGTTCCTAGAAGAGGGGAATATGGATATTAATATTTTTCCCTTATGGCAGTAACTTATAAACAATGATTCCATGGTAAGCAAAGGAAGTTAAGTTAGCAAGTTGATGCAGAAAAATGGGTAGAAGCAGACCACTGGTTTATTCATTGGTGTTAAAACTACAGCAGATCCTTTTTTATTCACTGACCTATAATTATTCTAGGTTTTAGAGTAAAGGAATACAGCACTCAGGCCTTATATAATCTCAGGGAATCTCGATAATTATTGGGAAACAGCTTCTATGTGGAATGAACAGGACAGGTCTATGAATAGATGCTGTTACTGACCAGGGGCGATGAAAGATGGGAGCAGATTGTGGTTAAGGTGAGACACCAGGTGACCCCAGAATTTGTGGTGCAGGGAAAATTGAAGTTGGATATTAATGTTTTGTTTTCATTTATCTCTGAGGCATTCAGGGATATATTTGATATTCTATGCAGGAAGGAGAGACCATATATTAGCTTTTCATAAATAAAATACTGTTTCTACTAATAATAAAAAGTTCCAGCTGCAGGTACTGTGCCAAGTTCCAGGAGCCCAAGATAGAGGAGATGACTCCCCAGGCCCTCGAGGAATGTATATTCTAGTAGTAAGAGGCACTGAGATATAACATAAGTTCAGTGAACGTGACTCTTTTTTTAAGTGTACAGGTGGTATTACGCCACTCGTACTGTTGTGGAATTCTCTCCGGAACCTCTCAGAGTGGTAGCTGTGTAATAAGCAGTCCTCACTTGGGTCCCTTTCAGTTCTAATACAGCCATGAGTTGCTTCATGGTGAATATGAATTTTGTCACATCAGCCACGTGAATGCCTCTGTGGGAGAGGATCTAGCTTGATCACAATCAGTCCCTACTGAGTGTAGAGCCCAGGAGAGGGACTGACAAACAACCTGCTGTAGTGCGTCAGACCAGCAAGAGCTGAAGGGAGACGTGGAGTGTTGTGACAACTCAGAGTGGGGAACCCTTAGGTACTGGACATGGGAAGGGGAGTGGCAGGGTCAATGGTAGAAAGGAATAAGGGGGCCTGCGTAGAGAAAAGGTAGCATTTGCCCTGAGACTTGCAAAGATGGCAAGATTTTTCAAATGGAAACACAGCCGAGGCATGCTGAATATTAAGAGAACCTGCAAATATGGCCAGAGGTTAGAAAGTACTACTATGACCAAGATAAGGGTGAGAAATCATTGTGGGACCTCATTGTGAAGAGATGCAGATGCTATTCAAAAGGAGTAACAAAGCAATAGTGTGTTAAGCTAGGAAGCTAGGTAATGACGTTGTTTTTGCTCTAAAAAGAGAGAAAACCAGCTTGGAGAAGATGGTTAGGATTTTTTTTTTTTCAAGGAAGAAGAAGCATTTTATTTTATTTTTATTTAGTTGTTCACACTGGTAATTTCCCCCCACCCCAGACCCAGGACTTTAACCCAGATTAATGTGGCCTGCACTCCTTCAGAGGCAGTTGACCTAATCACTACTCCACCAGTTCATGCTGTGGTTAGACTCTTCTAAATAAGAGAGGGTAAGACCACAAAGAAGCACAGAAGGGAGAAGTGGGAGACTCTAAAAAGAGAGTTCACAGAGCAAATAATTGGAGTCACTGAGAGTAACTGAGGATTCTATCCCAGGACACTCAGTGGCTGGTCATCTCTGAAGGAGAAGGGGCTGAAATGGTGAGCTTGTGTTTTAAGACAATAGAAAGGCGAAAACCCTCCTTGCAAGTCCTTCAATATGAAGATAACTAGCAAGTAATTAGAGATGTAGATCTTGGTACAGGTAAGAGCTGAGATAATTATTGCTAGAAGTTACTGCAGGTGCGCCCTGGTGGCCTAGTGATTTCGTTCACTGGGTATAGTCCACATGCATCCCAAGGTCTCCCTGAGTCTGGGGAAACAACCAAAATGAACAACTAAATAAGATATTTCTTTAAAAAAAGAAATAATTGAAGCCCTAGGGTTGAGCATACTGCTGTGAAGAGTGAGGCAGCAAGGGGTTAATCACAGAGCCTTGAGGACCACTATGATGAGGGGCAGTGAGACATGCATGATGGGTATTTAGGGAGAAAGTTGGAGAATGTGGGTGTAGTTGATGGAGTGGAAGATTTTTCGAGAAAAATGCTTTGTCTTATGGCCATAGAGCTGTTTCCGAAGAATGCTGTGGACAAGGACTAGACGGTTGAATGGACCTGACATGGGGCAACTGATGCCATTTCAGAAGATGGGGGTGAAGCACCAGCATAAAAATTAGTTTTGACTTTCTTACAGAAGCAGGCCCTAATGCTTTTGTTATCGTTAGTATCGATGTGATTAAAGGAAAGCAAAGGCCTTGCAGTCACAGAAATCTGGATTTGCATTTCCGGTTTTTTTAGTTTAAGAAGCTACATAACCTTGGATAGGTGTCTGAGCTACCTTCTTATCAGTAAAAGGAGTACGGCCTTTGTGAGAAGCACATGGTTTTAGATCTATAGTGTATTTAATGCAGTCCTGAGAGTCCTTGCTAGTTTGCCTTTTGTCACTGCCATTAAATTTTGAATTTCTTTTCTCTCTAGTCAGGCCTTGAAAAGAGCATAGACCAAGCTGTGGATGAGTGGAACATTGAGAAGGCTGAGGAACTCAGCAACCAGCTAGCCGCTCGAGAGGTGAGGCAAACTGATGCACCGTTTCTCTATTTCTGAATTTTCTCAAATTGAATATGTATTTTTTTAATGCGCATGAGTAAGTTCAGCACTCATGTATTTGATCTCAGATTTTCCTCTCTGTCCATTTCCTTTTCTCTCATTCTGCCGTATATTTCAAACTGTTGAGTTTTATTTTTGTCTTTAATGTTTTAAATTATTTTGGTCTAAAGCTTAGGCTGGAAATAATCCATGCCTCATAGTCAGTCCTTAGATTTCACGTAGTTCAAAGAACTTTTTGCCAAGTTTGATTAAAAGACTGGCTTTCTTTTTCCCATAGGTGGGTGTTCGTCTGTCATGTCTCTCCATGTCTTCTTAACCCTTACTCCCCAGAATGCCTTCTGACTGCCTGTTCTGCGTCTTGCCCTCAGCCCTAAGGAATTTTCAACTTTAAAAATAACTATAGTCTATAGTATAAAACTAATAGATTGGCTATTCCTTTTTCCAAGTCCGTAAGGTTTCCAGGAAACTCACCCTTTAGGAGGAATAGTGCTCCAGATGAAAACCACTGCTCCGTGTCTCTAGGCTGAGTCACCAGAGCAAAGAGCTAAGATTGGCGTATGTTTTCTTGTTGTGGTCATTCTGTCATTTTTTTTTAATCCTTTCTAGGGAAAAAGCTCTATCCTAACTTTAGTTTTTATTTTATTCCCACCTTTTCCACCTCATTCTTGAACTGTGACTGCACCGTGGTGTTTGATGACCTGGGGGGAGAACACTCCTGGTCACCTGTGCAGTCTTTCGACCATGCTCACTGCTGTTCCTGGGTGAGCAGTTTTTTCCAAACTGAGACTAATAATGAAAGTAGTGTTTCATAAGTTCGTCGATAGAAATATTATTCTCCTCTTCCATCATCATGTCAAAAAATCTACCACCAATGGCTATTCGTTTGTTTTTCTTTTTGACTGTTAGTCATTATATCTTGCGATGTTTGTAGTATATTTTTATGTAGGGAAAACACGAGTTCAGAAGTGAGGCTTAGAGATTCAGAAATTATCTTTTTTTCTCAAGCCTTTTAAAGATCAATTGTCATATTAAATGCTCGTATATACAACGTGTGTGTTTGTGTGTGTGTGTGTGTGTGTGTGTGTGTGTGTGTGTGTGTGTGTGTGTATTGTATTCATGGCCAATGAAAATTCTAACGCAATGGGCTTGAGTTTGGGGCTTAAGGAGGAAGTAGATTGAATGACAGGTAGCCTTTCAGAAACTAAAATGACAAAAGACATTTTAATGTTTGCTTTTTTCTTGTAAAGTCCATTTTTCCCTTGCTAGTTATGATATGTCTTATGCTTCCAGTTTGACATTTGTTCTAGTTCATCTTTAAAATTGGTCAGATTTTTATTTTATTGGTTATAGCATTAATCAAATATAATCGTATTTTATTACTCTATTTTAAAATAGATATATGCAGGTATTTCATTTTAATAAAATAAATTTGACAATGTGTTGACGGTGCCGCAAAACCAGTAGGATTTCACTGTTAGCTGTTCAGTGTTAGCACATTAGCTTTTCCTGTTTGATAGTTATTTGAACCCTTATCCCTACAAATAAGCTGTGTGCTCCAGATCATCTTTAAAATTCTTTTCAACAAATGTAGCTTCTACAATTTGCTAGTATATAGTGTTTCTGCTCCAAGTATCTTTGGTTCCTGGAACTTGATTTTTGGCTCCCCCACAAGTATGCACAATATAGTGAGTTAAATCAGGTATATATCTGGTTTCCAAATTTGGGGGAGTTGATCTAGAGACTAGAAGAGACATGTGGCCATGCTAGAGCATCGTGATGCAGACATTGAGGAGGGCTCAAGACTCATGCTAACGCAGCAACGCTGGTCTCCGCCACACTTGACTGTAGAAGGTGTGGATATTTGGCAGCCTGTTCTGAATATCTGCCTCCTTTGGGTCAGGAGCAAAACCTTCAGAGAACTGGTACTTAAATACACCTCTGGTGATCAAGCATTCCATCTTGTGCCACATGTTTGAACATATGTCTCTTGAATCCCTTTAAAGCTGTGGGTATGTGTTACTGGTTGTTCTCCAGCAGATGCTGGTTCCATCAGCGGGGTGGGTCTTGAATTGACTAGATAGTTCCGGTAAAGCTAAAGATAGACGCATAATACAAACCACCAGGCCTCAGGGTATGACTGCCTGATTGTTTTCAGAAATGCTGCAGGATTCTTTCTCTTCGCCTGTTTCACGAATCACAGGACTCAGTAAAAGGGTGTCCCCTTGTCACTGCTTGTCCAGTCTTCCTTTTTGGAAGACCCAAGAGCTGCGTATTTTGTGATCTCCAAATAGCAGAGTGACTGTGACTCATCCAGAGGCCCAGGTCAGTACGTTGGCCGAGATCTTTGCCTTGCCAAAGAAAGGAAGAATGCATTAAAATGTGGGCACCACATGGCCCACTGATGACTGGCTGTTTTCCTTTCTGACTTTTTCTGTTTATCAGCACCCTGACCTGAAGCCAGGAAAACTCATAGAGAAGTATTTACTTTTCTGCAGGTGTTATGCTCCTAGTAGGTAAATTTAGAAAGTTAGTGTTGCTGACATGTTGACTTGAACACATCAGGTCTTTTAAAAAGTCTATAATTTTGGAATAATTTCAAACAATAGAAAGTTGCAAAATTTGAAAAAGGATTTTCCATTTACCTTTGAACCAGATACCCCAAATGCTACCATTCAATATGTGTTTAACCATTCTTTCTAATTTACATTCCTGTGTCGATTTGCCAGATGTTTCACTTATTTGCTTTATAGAAAATTTTCTTTTTCCTGACCTAGGATAGTGTGTGTTGCTCTCCTGTCTCTTCAGCCTTATTTCCTCTGAAATCATTCCTCAGTCGTCGTTTCTTCCGACCTTAGTAACTGTGAGGATTAGACGCCATTTGGTGAGCTAGCCCTCAGTTTCGGTGTCTTAAATGTTTCCTCATGATTAGATTCAAGTTCTGCCTTTTGGGCAGATCACATAAGTGACCTGTCCCTTCTCAGGACAGTATATCAAGAGTCACATGATAGCAAATGTGTCCCATTTATAGATGGCATTATTCTTTTATTATAATTCGGTTAAGGTGGTGGCTCCAGGTTTTCTCCTGATGTTACTGTTCTCTCTATGTAATTAATAATTATCTCATGGAGAGAAGGGAGATAATTTGAGACTATGTAAATGTTCTGTTTCTCATTATATTTTACTTAACTGTTTTAGCATCTATTGCTGAGTCTTGACCTGTTTGGGCCTATTATCATGGTGGTTGTCAGATACCTAAATGTTGATTTGATTGTACTTTTCATCCTTACCTGGCAGCAAACCAAGTCAAAAATGTGGCTTAAATGAGGTGTTGTTTTATAGACTCTTTTGTGTATCCATGTTAAACTGTAAACTTGGAGATGAGAATTGGATGTAGTTGCCCTAAATTTTGAGTATTTAATTAAGTAGGTGGCACTCAGCTAGGATTGGATGTCGTTTTCCTAAATAGGAGGAGACGGGGTCCATAGGGCCTGTGTCCACCGCGAGTGCTGTGTGCGCCCCCCTGGCTGGCGCACCCACCCGGTCCTCTGAGTGCTTTCCTGTCTGCCCTTTGAAGATGCTTGTCAGACGCACAGAAGTGGTGCTGGGAGGCCTCAGAAATGTGTGTTTCCTTTGAGGATCCCAGGCTTCTGTGTTGCTTGCTGCTGTTTCAGTAATGGGAATTGCGTAACAGTGACTTGGCGTTTTCCAGTTTAAGTATTGTTATTTCCGGTCACACTTTCTGACAAATGAGATTGCTTTTAAAAAGACAGTGATATTTTCAACCCTAGTAAGGACAATAGCAAATATTTTTCTCAAGAGTTCTTTTTTCTTCCATACAAATATAATGCTTTATTCTAGGAAAATACATGTATTTAGTATAGGGTTAAAGACTTTGGATTAAAAGAAAACAGTAATTTGGGATTTCTTCTCTTCCTTGTGTAAGTGGAAAATCATCTGGAAAGCATTTGTTGTTCAGACTGATGCCATGTTAATTAAGCACCCGTGAAGAATAACTGAAGTAATCAAGATGGAATTCTTGAAGAAGTAGTTTAGTTTGAAGTTTAATTTTTCATATTTATCCCATTGGTGCCAGTCACCACGGGTGTGAGAGATGGGATTTTGAGAAGTAAGCAATTGTGAGTTTGGGGCAGAAGGCCTTTATGAAGTAAAGATAGACGTGCGCACAGGTGCCCTTTGGGAATCAGGTGCATTGGTTTTTAATCAGTGCTGTATTCTTTTTATTCAAGAAGCAGTGACTGGGACCTGCGGATAAAGCCTTTGCTCAGAGGCACAGATCTCAGAGTTCTTAAAGCCTTTTCCCGCCTTAATAGGTGGAACTAATTTTTGATGTTTAACATTTATGAGCCAGTGAAACCAATAGGGCGGCATCAGTACTGAGAACAGTGAAGCCAGAAGTAGAACCATGTTTGAGAAGGGGCCTTGGAAACAGTTCCTCAAAAGAGGGAAAAACCCAAACACGGTTTGCAAAGTAAAACTGTCAGTGCTCTACCATTGTGCCACAAGAGCACAGGGGTGTTTTGGTTTTTGTTTTCTCCCCAGAATCACATTCCCTTAAGTTGGTAATGATTTTAAGGGTGCTTGTCATCTGCTTGGAGCGGGAAGCTCAAGGTCACGTGTTTGGAACCCAGCTTGTGCTTCTTTGGTTTGTGGTCATCTTGGGACAGTCCCGCCTATGGAAGAAATACTTCTTGGTTGTTAATTGTCTTGGAAGAGAGATTAAGTGGAATAACACACTTTGGGTTGTGTCATACTGATAAGTGGTTTTAATTTGAAAAGAAGAGTTGTTTATTTTAAAAATAGCATTTTTAATATAAATATTATTTATAAAATTATATATAATTGTATAATATATAATTATATATAATATATAAAATTTATAAAAAATAGCATTTTTAATAGCATATTTGCATACATACAATGCGAGTACTTGAGCGTATTTGTGGCTTGTGAGCCTCAGACTTGACTTGGAGAAGTCCATTCCTTTCACTCGTGGTGGTTCTTGAAAGGCTACTCTGTCTGTACTGGTCTTTTCTGACACATTGTCATTGTTGCAATCCAGATCATATCAATTTCTAGAAATCAGCAGAAACAAATCTCGTATATGTCATTACTAAGGTCTACATTTAATTAAGGAGGCAGCCCTTAGGTTGAGTCTCACGTTTTGGAAAGAGAATGTTTCTCTAGGCATCTTCATGTTAACCTGCTGGAGATAAAAACCAGCTTGGCCTAGCAGCAGTGAGTTTCTGCCATCGAATGAGTCACATCCACGTTAACTAGTTAATTAGTTACCTGGTTTCGGTTGTGCTTGTACAGAGGCAGGACAGAAATGATGGGGAGGGGAGGTTGGTTGTGAATTTTGTTTGCGTTCTGTGTAATATGGCCTTAAATATTACTTTCTCTATAAAAGACTCCAGTAGAACGGTCTTTGGCAACGCCAGCTGAGCTCCATACCTTGAGAACAGGTACTTCTGTCGACAACAACATCTTGTGGAGCCTGGAGAGAGTAATTATATTGTGCCTCCACAGTTTGCAAGGCGTTGATATTCGCCTCAAAGATATTTGGGTTATAATCTTCTGCCATTTTTGCAAAGACACCAAACCTTCACTGTATAGTAGTAATAGGACAAATGTTTCCTATTTTAAAATTCTTTTGCTTGAATTTATGAATGAAAGCCTAAGGCAATGACTTCAGCCTTTCGTGATGTTGAGTGTAATATTTCTTTAGAATCTAACCAAGCTGTCACAAATATTAACGATAAAAGAAGCATCTCATTTTAATAGTTTTTGCTTTATAGATCTAAGGAAATATTACACTATGTATGGCAGTATGAATTACACTGGGAATTTAATTTTATTAAACTTAAAATGGACTGCCTGTAATTTTTTTGTTCGATTTTGAAACAGGTAATGTTGATCATGTTGACATATTAATAGTTTGTTAATATTTAAATAATAGAGGTGAGAATGGTCTTTTTTACAAACTAAAGTTTGTATTGATTGAGTTGTGTTCTTTCCTGAGTGAAGTAAATGCTCTCTAAATGTGGACAGGTTGTATAATTTGTAGCCTCAGCTCTATTTTTTGAACAATTTCCTAGTTAGCCTGGTGGTTTTCTTCTCATTGAAGAGGAATGTATATGTTTTAGGAAGCAGTTTGTTCATTTTATGTTAGCATCTAAAAAGTGGCCATTTCTCAGAAATACTTTGGACGCTGCAGCATTTGTTCTATCTATCATTCAAAAGTTTTCTAGTGCAGTTTATTGTGAAGTTGTGGTTCTCCTGTGATTATGATTACAATTCACCTTTTCCATGTCACCTTCTAGTTTCAGGTTAATGTATACGCCATGTTGTTGTGATGGACTAAGAGCCTGAATTACTCTCTCCAGTAATGCAGTTTCGACAGTCTGGCCTAATGTCTCAGTTTCAGAATTAAAGCTTTTGTTTATATTTTTGAGGTAGAGATACCACCAAACTTGATATGGTTGAAGCTACTTCTCATCTGTGCTGTTTTCAAAGGTTTAATTTTTTAGGACAGGTGATTGCATCATACATACAAAAAGCTGAATGGAAAGACAAATTAAAGTGAAGCAAATCTGGGTTTTCTAAAACCTTTTATTCTATAATCCAGGAGAGCAATGTTATTTTCTTCCCATCGTGAATGCTTTCTTTGGGTAGAAATAGCTTGACAATCCTGTTTCCAAGGGAAAACAGTTCGTTTAGCTATGAAGCTGGATATATTCCAGTGAACTACTGTAAGAATTATCATTGGAACCTGTGATCCTATGAAGAACAGCAGGAACTTTCTATGAATTACTCTGATTTCTAACCACTGCAGTTTGGATAAACTAAAAGCAAAAATGCATCAGATATTACAGATTTGTGTCTTAAGAATTTTAATTTCTTTTTCTAGAGAGGAAATTCCTTTTTTTGCTCGGGCCAGGGGTAGATGTACAAAGAAGACATTGGATTGTACAAAGGCATCTAACATCTGCAAATTCTCTGGTCATATGTATTCTTTGTCTCTGAAGTATTACCACTGTGGCTTCTGTCCTTGACTTTTTCTTTTCTCTTTTTTCTCTTTCCAGTTAGAAGGTTTGGGGCCATTTTCTTTGTGGACTGTCTCCCCGGTTAGCAATGGGAACGAATACAGGACACCCGGGAGGGCAAAGCCCTCGCTGAATAGGCTTCCGCTGTCAGCAGCTTGGGGGGAGTTGGGCTGCTGTGCCGAGAGACACAGCAAGGTGATATCCAGATGTGACTAGATGCATTGACTCTGGACATTCCTTTCTGGTCTTTTAATTTAAATGTTCCTCTGTGTGCCTTGTTTTGGTCTACCCAGCATCTGGGGGGCTTATTTTCATTCTTTGAAGTCTTGTTCTCAGTAGTTCTTGGAAGCGTATCAGTGATTTCATATAGATGAACAGTTTGCCCAGTGTATGGACAAGATGCCCATTATCCGGGTAAAGTGAAGGCCTTGCTGAATTCCTTTACATTTAGTTGAAAGGTGATTTTTACCCCCATTTAAAAAGATAGCATGTGCAGCCTTGAAGTTGGAGCATCTTAACATGAGGAAAATAAAAATGGTACTGAGTAGTGGGTTTCTCTCAAATTTTCAGTATGCCCTGTAGGTCTCCTCTGGTGACCTTTGGGGCATGACAGGTGACTGCCTAGAATGGTGTTCCTCCTACTCTCTTTTAATTATGTTTATCTGTGCTTTTAACGAACCTTAAAAAAAGATTTCAGATGTTACAAGTCTAATTAAAGAGACAGACAAAGCACAGTTTATACTGTAGATTTTTTTCTGCAGTTCAATTAATCAGCATGTTTTCTCTTTTAATTAAAACCATTTTAGTAAATTAAAGCCCACAGCAAAACACATATATAATTTGTTTGTAATTAGCTCTTAATTGGTGGTAGTTGAAGCTTAGCACCCTTGGTTTCTTTCTTCATGATTGCCATTTTATTAGCAGCCAGTCATTAATTAATCTTTTTCTAATTAGCTTATAAAACTGTTGATGGCACATTATTGTAAATGTGATTTTAAGTTCAAAGCTTGTTAATAAGCTTTCTTACTTAGAAGAACAGAGATAAAGAAATTGCTGAAAACAGTACTGCAGTTCTTTTAAAAAAACTGTCTTTCTTATGAGGACTGTGTAAAGCATCTAACAGCTTATGGTTAATTTTTAAATGCTTTTTTCCCCCTTATGAATGCAATAAGTCGCTTGAATATAGATGTCTATAGCCAGGAATAATTTCGACAGTGGAGCATCTATTTTCCCTCCTTTGGAGTACTGTGATCGACATGTAATTTGAAGCCTTAATAGTCATCATTAAAACAGGTGTTAAATCAACTATTTCACTATGAAATCAAAATTGAATATATGAATCAAAGTACCTTCTCACACCTCATGAATCAAATACATACTTTCAATAAATTTCAAGGTGAATTATATATATATATATATATATATGCATATATCTACACACATACACTTTTTTAAAATATGTTTTAAAAACAAAATTGGTTGGGTTCTGCTTTGAAATCAAAGCCATTTGGCTTTAGCTGATCAAATAAATAATAGGCATTTGTATATTTGTACACACACATAGATATATGCAGGGCACCAACATGTGCCCTGAGCCTGCACGTTTTAAGATGACAATGAAGTCAGGCCATTTCCTATAACAGGAGAAGATGACCAGATCTAAAGTCAGAGATGAAATGACTGGATAGGGCATAACTTACTGGCCATTATCAGAGCTTTGGCATCTCGGATATGCACAGGGAGAGAAAGGTCCCAATCCAAACGTAGATGTCCTGGGTTGACTAGGTAGCACCTGCCGTGTTCAGTCATGGGTCAAGTGGAACACAGCCACACCATGCTCATCATTGACGTGTACCCCCAGTTTCAGAACTCCTTCACTCGTGGTGTCCTGAGTCGTTGATCAAGATTCATGCAAAGTTATGAAAGTTATTAGAAAAAATTCAGCATTGTCAGACACTGGAAGTGCTCTTGCTTATTTGCCTTTTGAACTTTGCTTGTTATTTCAACTTTGGCTGTTTCTCTGCTTGTTTTTAAGAAGGCATTTTCTGATGCCATGCAGGAGACACTAGAAAGGGATAGCTGACAAGGAAAAAATTAAAAATTGGATAAAAAGTAAATGAATAATGTCATATTACCAAAAAGATGAGAGGCTAATTTGTGCCGACTTTTTGCTAATTTTGTTCAAGCCTCAAAATGAGGAGCTGTCACCCGTTCTGTGTGGCACCGATGACAGTGCCAATGATCCATGAAATAAGCTGCCGCTGGCTTTGTTCTGATAAGAATGAACAAATCTGCACAATGTTCGGCTCCCAGAATCTCATTTTCATACTTGCATGCAGGCTAAAAGGAATAAGCTGTTTGCAGGCTTGATTAATCAGACATTGGAGGGGTTTTTGTCTCTTTGATCTCTTTCGTCTCCTAGGTAACTTGCTTGACATTAATGTTGAGCTTGAGTAAAGACAATCAGGAATTGTCGACCAAACTGATATAAAAATTAAAGACCTTAACACTTTAAGTACTCCAGTAATGGTTCCGCTTTACTTCAGAAAACATCTGTTTTCATTTAATTGAAGAACAAAAGAGGATGGCATAAATATTTTTTATAGAAACCCATTATTTCATAAAAAGTTAAAGTATGATAATTGGTATTTTTAAAGAAGTGCCTTGAAAGTATGCAAAAGGGAGGAAAACTTCACAAATCTGTTTCAAGCTAGTAATTTTGAGATGAGTAAAATATTTTATGAAATGGAGAAGTTTGCAGTCTTTCTAGATTAAGCTGTTTAAGTCAGATGCCTCCATGATTATCAGCAAACTCAAATGGTGACATTTTTCAGGAAAAACTAACGATTTTGAAAGTTTGTCTTTTAAAAATCTCTCCTGTGTTACAGGATGTGCCATTCTATCTATCTTACAACCTTCTATGATTTACACATGCTAAACCTGTAAAATTGAAAGGAATTAAAAAAATGTCGCCATGCATTTGCTTGAGGTTATGCAGACGCTTTGACAAATCTTCCAAGTGGCTGTAAAGATGAATGCCCCAGGGTCCAGCCAGGGCCCTGCTTTTCCAACCAGCTAAAGCCCTTATCTTAAATCCAAGCAAAGTACCATTAATCTTTTTGAAAGACCTTTTATGGCTTTTAATATATCCCAAATTAGAACATTTTACACCCTTGGTTCCTGAAATATGGTGATAAAAAGCCTTTAGAGCTTAATTTTCCTTACCACTTGCTCTGACCAATTTGCAGTTCTTTGTGATAATGTTTAGACACCTTAATTAAAATGCAGCCAAATATTGGATGTTCTATATGGAAAATGCTGATACTTCGGGTACGCATACAAGAAATTCTCTATTTATTTTTATTCATTTAAAAAAATATATCTTCCTACATTGTGTTACAATAGTTATCTGATGACCCCAAACAGTTTTTTTAATATAAAAACCTTTCACCAAGCTTTTGTGGTGTTTACACTGGGCATGAAGATGCATTTTTCTTTCAACAGAAGCTAAAGGGGGGATTCTTGTTGGCCTGTATTGTTTATTTGTAATACTGAAACAGGCATGGCATTCTTTTATCTTCTGGAGCTTGGATTATAGTCATCTGAATGGGAAAATGTGTTTCTTTCCGACTATCTCTTCTAGAGAAGATATTATTCTATATTCCCAAATACTTATTTTTCTTTCTTCACAGAAATAAGTGAAACACTTCATTTTAAGCATGTGAAGGACACAAAATTGATATAGCAAGTAAAATATTTTTTTGTAAAATACATTGCCTCAGCTTGTTTAATACTTATCAGCCGAAGAACATGCCATTTAACCTAATCCAAGGTAAAATGCAGTTAGAAAATATACCTTTTACACAGACTGGTCTGTTTGAAAGTATTGTCTGTGTACCAGTTGTTCATTGTATTTACTTAGTACACAGCATAATGTCGTCTCTGTAAATATGTGTTCGATACATTCTAGTGAATTGTTCCTAGCAAGTTTATTGTATGTTTTAAGGAACAGGGTGCTCTGTCTTTACTGCGTCTGAATCTTTCCTGTGATGCTGGCCTCAGTGTTGCTGGAAAATTAAAAGCTTTACACTCTTAGAGTAAGTGACTGTCCTGAATCAAATGACCCCGCGTCCAGACACGAGATGCTCCTATGTCTATCCCCCGTCCAGAAGCCCATGTTGGAAAATGTCGAAAAGCTGGAAGTGTTAAGCTTTTCTTTTATGATAGTTTTGGAAAATAATTTGTCACATGATTAATGGTCATGGCAAATATGGTTCAGGTCCTTCGTGATTCGGATTCAGAGTCTAGGCTCATAAATACAAGATGGAACAGCAGAGTGGGGCTCTCCTTGGGAAGGAGGCTTGACAAAACTACATCACACATCAAATGTGCACTTGATAAACGCAGGAATATAGTTAAGTAGAAAAGTAGAGTTCTGTGTTTTACCTTTTGGAGGCAGAATCAGGGTAGAAATTAAGTCCTCCACATGGATGTGGAGAGACCAGTGTGCATGTTAAACTCAGGCTGCCAGCTGCGCGCTCTGGGAGCCGTCAGTCTACCAGCCTTGTGTACTAGCATCACGCAGGTCCTCGTCTTCCAGCCGCCCCGCCTGTTCGGTGGAATCACTTGGGTAGTTGTGAGCAGACATGATGTGTGCCACTTCTAGATGAAAGCATCTAAGCCCTGGAACGAGACCCTCCAGCTGTCTCTTCCTCTGACCCTGCAAGCTGGAGAACCTTACCATCCCACAGCTGCCTTTCAGTGACACAGAATAAAAGGGTAGCCAGTGAGTTTGGGGTATTTGTTTGATACTACAGTTGACTAGTCTAACCCGACAGGTGCTAACTGGATGTGTTACATATCTGACGAGTGGGGCGTTTTTCAGTGGATGGGCGATTTGTCTTAATGATGAAGTAGGTCCAGCCTCCTTCCAGAGTTTCATTTTCTCCTTACATGAGCACGCTGCTGCTCTCTGATTCTTAGCCTTTTTTTTTTTTTCAGTTGAATTAGATGAACTTTTCTATGATAATGAACTGCCAGTGGAAAAAGAACTGAAAGGGTGAGACCACTATTGAAGCCCTTGTCATAGGCAAGCCCCTCCGGGTCACCCTCCCCCTGCCCCCAATTTGAAGATAAGCCCAGTTTTGTTCTATGCTGTATCTCCTGCACCAAACAATCGCAGTACCTGGTGAAACAAGGCCTTGGTGCCTGGATAATATTTGTTGAATGAATATTTATTCTCCTTGTGAGCAAAGGTGACATCATGCTACTAATCCTGGTTTGAATTTTGAGAAGCCTCAGGTGACTGATTTCGCAAGGGGCCTTATGTCACAATTGAGGCTCCTTCAGTCGCTTTCCTGTTGGTGTTAACCGTCCAGGACCTCGGGATGAGTGGTTGCTTCCAATCTCTGTAATCTCTCCTGGCCTGAAAAGTCAGATCTTTTTTGCTCCCATTACAAACCCTGGTCAGTGCTTCTTACTCCTTGTTTGTTTCATCCTAGAGGAAACTGTTCTCCTGGATAAGCTGAAATGTCCAGCATCCGAGACTTCACTTTCCTACATGGGCTTCCCCTCTACACAGATGCTCTTAGCAAGCAAATCCCGAAAACTTGAGGGCAGTGCAGTCCTCCTCCTGTCTCTCCCGCAGTCTGCTGTCTGCTGATACTCGTGAGGTTGAGTGCAGGGATAGAAAAGGAAAGGAACGAGAAAGAGGCTTTAGCCTTTGTTGTTGAACCCACATTCCTAACAGACTTCTGAGCCATCCGTGAAGACAGGCATTTTTATAGTCAAGCCCATTAAACATAGCAGCTCTGTCGCCACGACTGCCTTGAGGCACTTCTGAGGACCAGGTCTGTAGCTGCATGGCAGAGAGGGTCTTGTAGGTGAAGGCATAGACACAGAGGGGCTGCAGAACTACCGAAGCAAAGACAGCAGTGGCTTGCGTTAAAGAAGATTTGGGAGTGTGGGAGAGGGCTTTCTTCCGATCGGACCTGATGTGACGGGAGGCAGACGGGTGTGAGGAGCAGTATGAGCAGGGGGACCGGCAGAAGTCACTTAGGGACTGTGGTCCTGGTGCCTCTTCACCTGTTAGCAGCCCTTGCAGTCTTCTGTCAGTGAATTAGCAGCTGCTGGCCATCACGCAGAGTGTGTAGATGAAGTAATAATTAGCTTCCCCATGTTTTATTAATCACATCTGACTGCCAATCAGGACTTGTGATCAGCCCGTGATAACTGGTGTGACCACACTGAGTTGCTGTAATTCTAGCCCAGAGCAAAGGAACTCGATGTCTCTGTTGGTCTCTGAAGCCTTATCAGGGCTGAATTCCTGTTCGGCCTACTGAAATACTGAAATGGCTGGAAGATCTTCATCACAACCCTTTCAGACCCTCGAGGGCCCTAGTTTGGGAAGAATCTCCTTGCAGGAGCCTGGCACAACAGGGTCTCGGCCTGTGGGCAGGGAACGAGTGTATGGGCCACATCCGGCTGCTTGTGATGGCTGCTTGGGTTGTTCGAGGAGGTCTGAGCATAAGAATTTCCACTTTATAGACACAGTTTCCTTATTCATCCATGGTGCTGTGGTGATGCTTGTATTAACTGGAATATTTGTTTTCACTTTTTTTTCTTCTTTGTCTCCCTTGTAATTCTTAGCTTGGTGTAAAAATTGCCGAAGCGGTCGCCTGCCGCAACTTTGTAAAAGCCAAAACGGAGGCTGAAAATTCGCAGGTTGCTCGAAAGAAGAAGAAACTTGCATGGGGGTAAGTTTAAGACTTTTCATAGTAATGCTACCAACTTAAAGGAATGACAGAAATCCCATAATACATTTCTAGGTTGGTTTGTATGTAGTTGTTCATTTATTTTACTCTCTGTGTCTTAACTGAATGTGTATCAGATTGTAAATATGGAGTATTTGTTCTGTTTGATGTTTATTTTGTAATCAGTAGTGTTCATCAACATTTTTAAAGTTTATTTTACCTCAGTACTTAAACCTTTTACTTTCAAAAAGTATTTATTTTAGAAATGAGATTTTTTTTTTACTGTTCTTCACTTTAGGTTTGAAGCGAAGAAGAGATGGGAAACCAAAAGCAACATGGGGTACATGTGACTTGCTAAGTCATTTAAGTCTTCAGTCGCTCGATTTACTAAAAAGATGTTCCTGCTTATATTAGAGGTAGGAAAAACAAGCATAAAATTTGGGAGCGGATTATCAAATCTTTTCAGTCTGTTTTAAAGAATCCATTCTATTGAAGTGAATGAAATGGAGCCTTCTGTTATTTACACAGGAAATCTCAGCAGACATGCAGGGAAAGATAAGATTTTATTTATGTATTTATAGCGCTCTCCAGCATGAAATCAATTTTACTTCTCATCCATATGGTTTAGCATAGCCGGTGAATTCCTTGTACTTTCTGATCTGTACTCAGTGTAACTGCATTTATTCTGGAATTGAGTCTGTAAGATTGGCATTTGTTTATAATGGTTTAGTCGTTGTAAGTGAAAGAAAGTCTCAGTTGATATTGTCTTTACAAATGACTAAGTATCTTAATGTTGTAAAAGTAATTATTGATTCCTTAATAGAGGCAGTAGATTTGATATTTCAGTCACTTAATAAAGCAATTGGTGAGTTTTTATGTACCTTTTATATATATATATATATATATTATAATAAACAAAATAAACCAAAACTGTAGTATTTGGAGAATGATTTATATTTAACTCTGCCTAGAAATGTCTTCTTTTTCAGCCATGCTATTCTTTAAATTACGTTATCATTCTTTGAAGAGAAACTGGTATAGTAACGTATTAGAAGGGTACAACTAAAGACAATATAACTTTGAACCTTCTAGGAACACGGTTTGATTGTTTTACTCCTGCTGTTATCCTTCAAAAATGGAATGAATTAATGAGGATAAAGAGAGGACTGGTACCGGGGAAGTGGTTTTCATGAGACGTGTGTGTCGTAGTCCTCACTAGAAGGCGCTTGGAGGAATCATATAACAAGTTGGTAAACAAGACCTCAGCTGGGTTTGACTTTTTAGCTAGACTCTGGCATTTGGGCACCTTCCTCCTCAGCATTCTGTGGAGGCATAGAACTGCTTATTGTGATTTTCATCAGTTCTCTCCCCTTCCGCAGCCTGCAGAGGTTACCTGACTGCCTGATATGTTCTCTAGGCTGATAACATAAGTTCAGGGACACAGAAAATGAGTCCTGAGTACTCTTACTTTATTTTTAGACTTATAAAGTAGTAAGATTTCATTAACTTACGGCGACACATTTAATGTTTTCTATGTTCTGGCATAAGTGAGCAACTAGTAGCTACTGAAAAGATCAAAAAATCATATCTTGTTTCCACTTTGGTGAGAAAAGTCAGTAAGAGAAAGCAAGATTTTAGGAGATTGTATATCTACTGACAGAATTCGTCATGGAAAGATATCCAGATCAAATGCTGGAAAACCTTGTTTTCTGATTTGATGTTCCTCGTTTTGTAGGTATAATCATGCTTACAACATCTCATTTCAGACTCCTAGTAAGTTAATGCAGACTTCTTAAAAATCCATTCTGGGGGAAACTCCCACTGCACAATCCAGTGGCTTTGTCGGAAACATTAAAAATATTATCTGTGAGTAGGAGGTCGTAGGGATAGTCTCTCACACAGGGCTCTATGCTGGGCATTTTCCTGCAGCATTTCTGCCTCATTTTCCTTTCCCCATATTGACTTCCCTGGAGCATTTGGGGGTCCCTGCGGGCATGTTTCACCATTCTGCTGTGCGGAGCTCATGCCAGAGTGGCCTCCCTCCTTCGGGGTCAGATTTGGGAACCTCTGTCTTGCAGCCTCACCGTTGAAGCCCTTCTCCAGCCTGTTACAGTAGCAGCAGAGGACGGGGGCCCACCCTGCCCACCAGAACTTGGGGTCCTGATGGAGTTGGGAGTATTTGCACTGAGTGGAAGGCATTATGGCAGAGTCAACTGTAGCAGGAGGGAGTCATTGGCCTCCTGGCCTTGAGGGCCTGGGTTGTGCAAAGCAGAGCTCGCACATTGGTGCAGCAGAAGCAGGGGCACGGGCGAGCGAGTTGGTGGATGAGGAAGGGACCTGTTGTCTTGTGTTTGCCTTCTGGCATTTCACTTGGGACCAGTTTTATTTGATCAGCTTTCATTCAAAGTAGACACTTTATTCATTAAAGCAATAAAATGGGAACATTATTCTTAGAATACCCATGCTAGTCATCTGGTCAAGCAGAACAAGGATTCTTTCTGGATCAGTAATAACTTTAGTTCCTAGAGCTTCGACATGTGCTGTACTCTCGCCAGAACGCCTGCACTTGATTAGCGATGTGAACGCCAGTTACTGTTAACTGAGATTAGTGTGTTCCAGGCCGTCGGTGTGGCATTAATGCAATGATGATTTACTGTTTAAATACTCCAGGCTAAAACAACTTACTAAAGAACAATAATTTTGAGCTTTCCTGCTCTGGTTCTGAAAGTCAAGTTGGGATTGCATTCTTGTTTGGGAGCCCTCGGGATATTTCTGGTTTTCAACGGAACATTCTATTTCTTTCACCAAAAGGTGAGTTTGAATATATAATCTCAGGTTTGCTATAATTAGTTCTGATGACAGAGTTAAATACCTTGGCCCAAACTGTAAATCATTAGTTAAACAGGTTTCTGCAGCTGATCATAAATCTCAAACTCCATATTTTAGACACTCATTATTTTTTAGAGACAGGTAAGTGGGGGAACAGGCCAAGGACAAGAATAAAATGTTGTCTGAACTTTGTGTCACTTAGCTTAGACTCTCACATTTTAAAATCTCTACTCATCTCCCTGATACCTTTTGTCTAGAATGTTATCTTTTCACTATTTTAACAATGTAGCTTATATTCTTAGTCTGATAAGGTAATTTGAATTTAATTCTTAAAATAGGTTAGTTGTCAAAACGTCCATATTTTCATTTGTGAGATGATACCTCCTCCAATGTATGTCTTGCTAAACTATCAAAAAGATTTTTACCAAGTGGTTATTTAAATAAGATACCACTTTTGTGTTAGTTTTCCAAAGATGTAGCTTGGAGGGAAGGGAGACAAGATAATATGTCAGACCCCATTTTGGAAATATAACTTCTTGAAACCTAGTAGTCAGATTCCGAACCCAGTGAAACAATTCAAGTTTTTCCATGCTAGCAGAAGTCACTTATTTTTAGTATCTGGCAGAGCAACAAATGCTTTACATGTCAATTTAATATGTTTTCAAGCCAGCTGTTTATTCACTGGCTTACATTTTACACTCTGCTAAAGTCTTATCCCTGACTTCCATGAAACAAATAGTAATATTTGGACAAACTATGTACATGCACGTCTTTTTCCACCACCCAGTGTGGACCGGCATTTGCAGCAGGTGCGCCTTCTCATGTGGAATGGACCTGAGAGTACTTTGCCAAGTGTAAAGCAATGTAAACCCAGGGCAATGCATTTCAAGGAATTGATTTTTATTATGAAATAATCAGAGCATATTTCTAAAGGTTTTCAGGTATAAATTAGTGGGAGGCTTTCTGTTAGGAATTGGAGCTATGTTAGGGTAATATCAGTGGGCTATCAAAACTTGGATCAATATTTGTCTATTCTTGACCTCTGTAGTTTGCTAACACAGTGAGACCCATTTTCCATTTTTGAGGATGGGATGCTCTGTCAGTTTGGAGAAAAGAGGCAGCTTTATGTCCTTAGTCCTTATTGTCTTACTTACCCTCTCTGCTCCTCCCTGTCTGGGTGTCACCTCAAGGGGAAGGGCCTCTGGACACCACTCAAGAGCATGGCAGCATGTTGCCCAGCAAGGCTGAGGTGGAACGCAGGAAGGAGCAAACCATCGTGCTCTAGTGTTAAAAGGAAGTGTGGGTGTGCCCTGATGGAGGAGTGGTTTGGTCCGCCGCCACCAGCTGAGTGTGATCAACATGCATCATGAGGACCTGGGTTCGCATCCTGGGGCCAGGGGGACAACCAAGCCGGCCAACTAAATAAAATATTTAAAAATGCTTCCTTCTCTTCTTCCTGCCTGCACCTTTCCCTAAAAAAGAAAATATGCTGCTGCTTCAACAGTACCTCCTCACCTTGAGGATTCTGAGCAGGACCTAGAAGTGATCCTTTTGCTAGAATGCCTTCAGCTCCGTTACAGCCGCACTGTCACAGCCACTGGTTGCCCCCTGGCTTTATGATCTTCATCCCTGGAGCAGAGCTGCAGGCTCTGGGGAGGACCGTCCTTGAGATGCCACACAGTTCACTACGTGTTTTTACTATGCTTAGAAAATCAAGAATGAGCTGAGGGATCATGATCTTTATTAGTAACTACTTCTTAGATTTAAGTAGAAAAAGCATAAAAACTTTCCAAGTGAGATAGTTTTCCAACACTGAATTTGGATGTATGCCTTCTGTACCCAGACCATGTGTCTTCAGAAAGCCCAGAGTAAAAGAGATGAGGGGGAGAGGAGGGCAGTGCCCCAGAGAAGCCCCCCCAGGTCCTGGTTCTGCTGGTATCCTCGCTGGTACCGTTCGAGGCGCCCCAGCCCACACCCCCTGTGGGACCCATGGGCTGCCTTCTATTGAATTGCTGCAGGGGGTCTGCTCTGCGACAGGTATGGGATGAGGTAATCTTTTCCCACCTCTAATTCTGAAGGGTGTGTCTGTCCAGTTATTACTTGTTCATTGAACTTAAAGGTTTAGAAACCAACAGCTACGGTACAAACTGTAATTATTGATGTCTGTTTCATGTTTGCCTGTATGCTCTGGCATTTGATCAAGAAGTTAATATATCGCTTCTTTTTCAGGCTGACTGTGCCTGAGCTGTAAACGTTTTATTGTTTGATGGATGGCAGACAATTACGACTGCCCAGAGTAAAAAGTATTTTCATTTGTAATGTGGTGATACTAGAAGTAATTATGAATGTCACAGGGCCCAGTGAAACAAGGAAACCTTGCATTTCTTTGAATTCCTCCCTCTCTGGCATCTTAAGAAACCTAGACTGAACACCTACATCAGGATAGCTAATTCTTGCAGATGTGAAGATGAACAAACGCTGTCTGAGGGCAATTCCACGTGCATTGTGCCTTGAACAATTTGAGTTTTAGGTGGCCTGTTAGAGAAGCAGTGACTTTCTTTGCTAAACACAAAGAATCCACATGGAGTAAGTTAAATGCTCCAGGTTCTACGTGTTTACTTGCATGGATATACATTCTCTCGGGGTGCTGACTTTTTCAGCTGGACAGCTAATTACAGTTGTGCACTCTCTTAATGCCCCTTCCGCACATGCTCAGCTCCGCCCTGACTTCCCTCTTCGTTCTAGCTCACCACAGAAGAAGGGCCATTGATGGAGTAAGACCCAGGAATGAGCACAACTGTTAGCACAATCGTGGGTCATTTTAAGCTGCAGGTTCTTGGGCTGTAGCAACCTGCCGTTGATGTTGCAATGGCTGTCACAGTGTCTGCCCCTGATGGGGTGATGTTCATGCCTGCAGCAGGTGCGCCTCCTAACATAGGATGAGTCAGGCACCGTAGACGTTTCTTTCTTGCTCACAGAACAAAGGCGGATGCTCCTGTCAGCAGGTGACTCTGCTCCATGCAGTCATTCAGAGACCCAGGCTGACAGCACCCTCTCTTCCTAGTAACCCTGGTGTCACCATCTTCACATGGAAGAGCCTTGGGAAGTGTGTTCTGGCTGGAAGGCTTCAGCTCACTGCTGGCTAGAACTTCGTTACTCCCTGCGTCTCGCTGCAAGGGAGGCTGGGAAATGTAGGTGGGTGTTTCCCAGGAAGAAGAGGAAACGCTCTGTGGTAAACAGCCAGCCACGTTTGCCACACAAGACCCTGACGCATGGTAGTTATTAGGTTTTGCTGAAGCATGACTCTGAGGAGCACAAACTGTGAGCCATGGTTGGGTGGGCATTTTTATGTGGATGTGTTAACAAAGCTGATCAAAATAGCTGCTCATGCCATCAGGTCAGGTGTCAGTGGAGGTCACAGGGCTCCACTGCCATGTCTGCCAAGTGTGAACTGGAACTGGGCTCCACGAGGCTGGGGAGAATGCGCCGGCCACCCCTGGAAAGCCTGCCCCAGCTTCGTGGCAGGAGCGGTGTGGAGTGCGAGTCATAGTGGGTGATCCGGACTTCTCCAGGAGAACAGCTGAAGAAGAGGCCCCCAGGCAGAAGGATGCGGGTGACAGTGCAGTCACAGCGAGGAGCAGGGTCCTACCGTCGGCTCGCAGCACGGCTGTAGCAGCCAGTGACGCTGGAGAGGGTGCTGGGCCCGCTTGCACATGCTCTGAGACACGCTCGTGAGTCCACACCGGATTCCCAGGCAGTGAGGGCACAGTCACACCTAGTAAGCCAAACACGTGCCAGTTCACATGGGACAGATGGCGGGTTGGAAAGCAAACTGAGAGGAGGCCAGTGTGGTGATTTCATAGTCCGGGGAAGAGATGATGAGAACCCAAACTGAGGCTGTGGGGGGTGACGGGGGCGCAAATGCTGGCATTTGGGGAGACTTGACAGGACTTGCCAACTGTTCAGAAGGCGTGAGCCCGGGGTACAGCAGGGTGGGAGGGTGATGTCAGCTGAGCAAGGTGCTAGAGCAGGGAGTGGAGGGCGTGCTTGGTGCTTGGTCCTGGCAGTCAGTCACATATTGAGGAATAAGTCATTCAGCAGCGCGGGCCATATTTAGATACACTGGGTCAATACGTACCGTGGACTTTCCTTCTGGGTGTGTCCGACAGCGTGTGCAGACCTCAGTCAGCTGAAGCGGAAGGTCAACTTCAGCAGTAACGAGCTGTCAGGCAAGATAATGGCGAGATGGCTGGTAGACTTAGCACCAGGGGCCTGGTGGTCTTGGCCAAATCAAAGTTCAAGTCATGGTCAAAATAGACAGTGTCTTTCTTCAAATGTCCTAGAATCAGTTGTCTCGGATGCCCTGGGAAAGTGATTCATAAAGGCATGGCGTCCCTTCTGAAAGAACCTGTTAGGGAGAGAGGAAAGCCAGCAAAGGAGGGAGGGAGCCCTGGGTCTCTGATCCCCCAGGGGCAAAGGAGCCAGCCCTGTGCCCTCAACTCAGCCAGTCAGTACTGTGCGCTGCCCTGTAGGTGCAGGGTCACCTCTTCCTGGGTAAGGTGGTTCCCCTCCACAGAGGGAAATTCTCCGGAAAGGGGCACAGCTGTGAACTGGTAGGAGCTGGGAGACGGGGGTGGCAACTGTCCGGGGGTCTGGGCATCTGCTACAGAGCTGACGCGGTGTGGGAGTGAGACTGAGTAGGTGCATCAGTGGACACTATTGGATGGGTGGTGTGTGTGGGAGACTGGAAATCAGGTTTGAATAATCTGTACCTTGTCCGATGTTCTGATGAAATGAGCAATAGATGTGACTGGATGGAAGCCCGCTGGATTTGACAGCATAAATAGTGTGATTACTGATTATAAGAATAAAGGAAACCTTGTAATAACCCTGCCTGAGATCGCATAAGGCTGGTGAGCTGTTTGCAGTTCTTTAACAACCCATGAATACCTATGACCATGCATACAGCACATGCTGCACAGGGATTTGGGCACTGGAAAAAGAATTAAAATGGAAACCATCTACTACTACATGGTGTTTGCCTAAATGCGATCTATACCTACATAGGATATGTGCTGAAATAGGCAGGTAGAATTTGGTACTCACAGTATAACACATCCAGGGCTCTGAGACGTCAGCAAACCTCTCTTGGTCTTTGTTGATCACAGTATTTCTCAAATGTGTTTAACCACATGATCATATTTTTCACCTGCCGTTCGTGAGCAATCTGCATATTTAGTCACAGCACTGCAAATAGCTCGCTGCACAAGATCTACGGAATAGTGACATTTTAGACCATCTAACGGTTCTCCTGTTCCACAGAACCAGGTTGGGACAGGCCTCTGCATCCCCGCTTCTGTGTTTGTACTGAAACTTGCCTCCGCCCCTTTATTAGAGATGCATTGTAAATCCCCACATCCTCATACTACCAAATTCTCCTTGACATCTTCTCCTAGGGTGTGGGAGTCGCATCTTCTGAACCCTTATATTACATAGAGTTCTGATTTCGACCCAGACCTACTGAATCACTGAGCATACAGCTTAGAATTCTTTTATTTTAAACTCAAGTGATTTTCATGTAACTAATGCGGGGCAGGATTGCTGGCCGACATTTTATGCAGGATGAAAGGATGATGGATGGATGGATGGATGGATGGATGGATGAACAGATGGATGGATGATTGGATGAGCAGGTGGATGGATATAAACATACCTAAATCTTACATTGAGATCATTTGAAGTCATGTCCTGGTGGCCCCATTAAGTATTCTTAATTGATCAAGAACATAAGTCCTGGAACTATTGTTACTGTTTTACTGAAGAAAAAAACGGTAACACTGAACAGTCACTATTGTATATGCTCCTGCCTTCAAGAGCCATCTTAATTCTACGAGCGTGGTATGAAAGTCTAGCAGGTTGAAAAGCTAAAATGTTTTCATCACACTTCCTATGCAATGCTCTCACACCATCCTTCTAAAACCAAACACGTGCTTATTTTGTAAATGAAGAAACCAAGATGCAGGGACGCTTAAGAGAACAGACCATACCCCTAGCACAGAAGGGTCAGGACCCTTCTCTCATCTTCCAGTGATTCTCAAAGGGTGAGCCCGACACCACCTGCGAGCGGAAGACGCGCTTGTTAACTGCGAAAGCCAAGGTCCCTCTTAGGATGGGGTGTAGGATTTTGCACTCACAATAATGAATTACTTTGCTCCTCTGTGATAGACGCACACAAATGCAGAAGAATCATTGTCTTGGAGCAGCTGGGATGGGAGAGAAAAACAATCCCAGGATACTTGCACATGTTACCACAAACCATTAGGAAGGAAGTGGCCAATATAAATACTGAATCTGATGCCATTAATATACATTCTCCTGTCCCCAAACAGGCCATCTCTCCTCAGTACATCACTTTCATTTTCAAAAAAGAACAGGAAAGAAGGCTTCCATGTCAAAGAACTCAGCTGGAATCCTCGCATGGTATTTGCTTCCTTGCCAGCATGCTCAAAAAGAAAAAAGGAAAAGAAACTGCCAAGTCCACAAGCATAAAAGTTCCATTCCCTGTGGCAGAAGGGCTTAATTAAAGTCCTTAGATGTTTCTCTGCACCTTAGAAGGCATTTTTAGTAAACGCATATATTTCCAGAATGGCTCCAACAATTCTTGAGGTCAAAAGGTTTGTAAATGGCTTAGCTCTACCAGAATTCAGCGTCCGGTCCCTTCACCTCTACACTTGTGTTGGCAAGGACAGCTCCAGGATGGCACTGGAGGGTTCTTCAAATTTAAGGGCAAGTGACAGAATTTGGAAAAAAAAATGAATTCCCCTCCCCTCATTTTTCTTCCCTTATTCTTCTTAACAACTATGTGTTGGGACTTCTTAAATGCCAGATTCTACTGTAAATACAGTACAGGGTGGAAGAAAACAGAAAAATCCTGAGCTCCAGGGAACTCACCTTCCAGTGGGGGAGGTGTATGGTAATTTGTGCAGCATCCTGTTAATTCCAAAGTGACGTTCCTGGGAAATGAAGAAATGCAAGCTCTCCAGGCCAGACCCCAGGCGGACGCTGGTGGCGAGTCCTCCAGGTGGACCTGCGCAAACTCAGTTTTAGAACCACTGTGCTCTCCTGGGGCGAAGGAGAGTTCCAGAACTGGTGTAGCTCTGCCAGCAAATGCTAAAACAGGGTGGTGGCAACGCACTGAACTCTGGAGCAGCCAGATTCAAATCCCAGCTTCCCGCTCCATTAATAGTCCTGTAACCTCAGGCCAGTTCTTAATCTCTGTGTCTTGGGTTCTCCTGAAAAAGGGAGGTAATAATAGTACTTAACTGATAGTGCAGTGAGGAGTTAAAGCACTTGGATCCTGATACATAGAAAACAATATCCTGTTGGGAGGCTGTTCTCTGGGGTCCCTTGCATTTCTACACTTATTGCAAGCAAGGTACCTTTTTGTCCCAAGCTATCTCTGGGAGCAAACAGCTTGTAAAGATTAAGTGGTGCCTCCTTTTGGGACAAAGAGCAGCCGTGCTTAACATTCAGTGTACAAAGAAAACCTCTCCTTCCTTCAGGGGCCAAGGTACCCATCCTCACCCCATTATAACCGATTCCCTGCAGTTAGAGTTCTACTCCTCCACTGACAACCGTGCCATGTGTAGGTGCCATCTGGTCGTCTGGTATCACACTGGAGGAACTGGTGCAAAAATTGCTGAGACAATGGCTGCCACTCCTGAGTAGTAAATTGTCCTTTGTCTCTGACCCAGAAGTCTAACTGATGTCTTCTACCAGTATCCACAAAACAGTGGCACAGTAACACTGCCATTAAGTAGGTGAAATAAACTGCTCACCTTGCGAGGGTGTATTATCATTGTTTACATGTTTATCATATTACTGTTGTTATTCCACTTATGTTTGAATCTCAGCTCTGGACTCAGTCTCAACACCTTGCTTGTCAACCCAGAGTTAATAATGGTGACCTTGTGAACGGGTTGTGAACATGAAGATAATGCATGCAGTGAGTTCAGGACAAGGCCTAGCATGCAGCAAGCACTCAATTACCATTAACTATTATTATTTTGGGCTCCTAATAGTAGACTTGTGATTTTTAAGATTAAGCTAATGAAAATGCCATTTGTAAAAATAAGCTGATTCAATTTTACTGATCATGAAAATTCTAAATATATTTTCTATACCCATATTTCTCTTCCATTATTTAGTTATTAGAGAACCCAGTAAAACTCAGGCTTCCCTTGGCCCTAGAAAACTGAGTAGTCAAGACCCTTCTGGAAGAAGAAAGGATGATGAGACAAAAGAAGACTTTCCAAAACTAAACCATGTCAAGTGCCTTGCTTGACCTCACAAAATACTTAGCTAGCATTGGGAATTGATTGACAGGGGAACTAAAAGGGGGAAATGGGAAATGTATGAAGACACTTAAGTAGAACCGCCCAAAGCAAGAACCTGAAAAGTTCAGCCATAGATTTTCTGAGAAGATGAAAGTGTAGGCATTAGCATATTCAAGAATTAGACAGTGGGTTTTCCCCATTTGGAAGCTAAAAAAGAATGATTTGCTGTGCAAGACAAAGAAGAAAATGACTTGGGCCCAGAGGGAACTGCCATTCACAGGCACACTGTCCAGGGGGCTACAGAAGGATTATAGCCGCCATTTTGGCTTCTCCAGAGTGAAGCAGCAAAACAATGTCTAGTGGTTGCTAGGCAACCATTAGCCCATTGCTGCCCTTTTCCATTAAACATTATCTGCTTTCTTAGATTGTTTTAATTTATTTTTTAAACAGGAAGGCAATGCAACAGAGAATTGCCCTTGCAACCTAACAAAAGTGTATTTAAGGTTTCCAAGCCAGTACAGGCTTAGCAAAGATCACTCTTGGGCGAGATGTTAAAGATAATGACAGTTGACTAAAATCTTTTCCCATAAACATTTCATCACCTGACCTCATGTTTCCTAATACCTGGAATAATAAGACACGGGAGACATAAAGATAATCTCTGAACATTGTTAAACTTCAGGCCAGAGATTTTTACATTGATCCAATGTGAATAATCTCAGTGCTCTGCTATGACCTATCTCAATCAGGTGTTTCTCTATCAGCAGAGAATGGTTATCAGAGGAGAGAAAAGGAAGTTCTGGCTTGGATCAGCTTTGCAGGCAACTAAAAGCATATTATTCATAGTACCTGAGCAAACACACATGGAGGTTACACCTTTTTATATCAGGAACACTTTCAGGGACACAAAAATGAAAAGTACATGGAAGGAGAAAATAAGAATCTTAATTCAGAAACTCATTTGCATTCAATTTTAGAACGACATTTATGACTCTACAACAAAAGGATGAGAAGGTACCCAGCAAATGAATGTAAAATCAGGATTAGGAAAGAGTTACTGTGAGCCTGGCATGCACCATCCACTTCACGTCTTTAAAGTTTGGTGGGCTCATTGGCTCAGAGATCTGGCTAGGAAGGGATTCAGGGAATGTGGCCAGGTTGATGCCATGGACTGGGATTCAAACAATTCAAACCACACATATGATGTTAACTCCCTTACACACCCAAGATAAAGGAAGTGGAAGTGGGAGTGGCTTGGGGAAGCAGACTATGCCAATAAGTTGAATCTGATCTTAGCTCTCCCACTCACTAGCTGTGTGACTGTGGTAGCTTCCTTGTGTTCTTTACCTGTAAGTGAGGATGCTAATAACTATTGTATTAGCGGGTGTCATGGAAATTAAACAATGTAATGGATGGGAAATGGCAGGCGTTATTAGTTATTTTTGCTATTACCACCACTTCCTCTATTAAGACTGTTCCTTCCTCTACAGTGGAGAAACAACTCTTCAGTTTGCCTCTTTCATATGTCTTTTATTCCTTCAGGCTGTATTTAGTATTCTAAATGCAACCTTATCTGGGTTAAAAAATGTGGGTGTGTTTACATATATGTGTGTGTGTATATATGTATATATATACATATACACATATATTTGCACATATATATAATTATTTGTTAACTTTAACAGGATCATTTAAAAGGAGGGGACTTCAATCAAGACCATATTCATTGAATACTTGGTCTCTGAGAAATTTAGGGAAAGATGAACCCACATGGGGAGGCCTGCTGGCGTTTGGGGTCCTCCACGTCGGTCTGGTTGCCAGTGCACATTCTCACCAGGGCTGAGACCTAGCACCATATTTTTAAAAAATATTGATTGCGTTAACTTTGGTTTAAAAAATAATATAAGCCCATATGCATAGGTTCACTATTCATGAAATATATATTAACATACCACATCCACCATCAAGTTACCAAAATCCTTCACCTCTGTTCATTGGATCCCACCATGCCTTACTCCTGCCCACAACCCCTTCCCCACTGGTAATCTCTGTTCTGTTCAGTTTCTATGGGTTGGTTTTTGTTTCGTCTGTTTGCTTCCTTTGCTTTTTCTATTCCATATGAATGATATCCAGAATTTGTCTTTCTCATTCTCATTTTCTTCACTTAGTATAATCCCCTCTAGTTTCATCCACATGTGGCAAATGACAAGATTTCATCTTTTTAAGGGCTGTGTAGTTTTCCATCCTGTATATATACCACATCTTCTTTATTCATTTATCTGACTATGGTCATTTAGGTAGTTTCAATTATTAGCTATTGTAAATAATGCTGCAATAAACATGAGGGGTGTATATATCTCTGCAAATTAGTGTGGATTTTTTTTGGTAAATATCAAGAAGTGGAATGTATGGGAATTCCATTCTCATTTGTTTTAGAAATCTCCATACTATAGCACCATATTTTGACTATGACACGATGCTAAGAATTTTGTATGCATTCTCCATTTAATTGTGCAACTGGGAAATAGATACTATTGTCCTTATTTTACACATGAGAAATCTTAAGTGAGGACAAATTACAGAACTTTCCCAAGACCAAACCTGTGGTAAATGGCAAGACCAATGCCTGATACTCTTTTAATCCCACATTCACATAAAGACCAGAGTAATGATGAGGTGGACCATGTGGTGATAAGGAAAGAAATCCTGGGCAAGTCATGTATCCATGAAGAATTCATAGCCCTTAAATTCTATCCTATATTCTTCTGATAACCCTAGCATGTATAGGACTAAAGAGACCCCACTCAGTGAAAATAATGGCAACAGAAATGAAGCATCAATATAATCTGAATTCCCAATGGGAATTAGTTCAGATTATTAATTTAAAAATTAACAGGTAATGCAGGTACTTGGAGATGTGCATTTAAACTCTGGTTAGTTGGGGCTAGAAAATTAATAGAAGAATGTGAAAGTTGAAGCCAGAGGAATCTGACGTCTAGATTTAACAAAATAAGAATAGATTTATGAGTTGTTTTTCCATTCAGCATGTATTTAATGTTATATACCAATACATGTTAGGCACTATGCAATACCAGCAAGTTATTCTGTGAATATCGGTACACTGATTCTGAAGTTTACATGGAGAGGTAAAGGCTCAGAATAGCACAAACAATGTTGAAGGAGAAAAATAAAATGGAAAGAATGATGCTACCCAACTTTAAGACTTATTGTAAAGCTACAATCTCAAAAACAGTGTGGTATTGATGAAGAAATAGACACATAGACCAGTGGAACACAATAGAGGACCCAGAGACAGATCCATTTAAATAGATTCATTGAATCTTTGAAAAAGGAGCAAAGGTAGAACAATGGAGTAAAGATAAGCTTTTTAACAAATGGTGCTCAAGTAAGTGGAGTGACAGACACATGCCATCAAAGTGAATGTAATACAGAACTCACACCCTTCACCTAAATTAGCTCAAAATGGATCATAGACCTAGATGTAAAATTCAAAACTATAAAACTCCTAGAAGATTACATAGGAGAAAACCTATATGACCTTGGGTATGGATATGCCATTTTAGATATAATACCAGTATAGTCCTATTATTGATAAAGGATATCATTGATAAATTGGACTTTGTTAATGTTTTTAAAAAAATCTGCTTTGAGAAAAACAATATCAAGGAAATTATAAGACAAACCACAGGATGGGAGAAAATATTTACTAAAGATGTGTCTGATAAAGGACTGCTATCAAAAATACACAAAGAACTCTTAAAACTCGACAATAAGGAATCAAACAACCTAATGTAAAAAACAAGTCAAAGACTTTAATAGACATATCACCAAAGAATATATACAGATGGCAAATAAACATGGAAAGATAATCCACACCACGTGTTATCAGGGAAATGCAAATTAAAAACCTGAGATATCACTACACCCCTCTTAGAATAGCCAAAATCTAGAGCACTGACACCACCAAGCGCTAGTGAGGATGTGGAGCAGCAGGAACTCTCAGTCACCACTCAGAGAAATCCAGAATAGTACCGTCTATTGGAAGAGAGGTTGACAGTTTCTCACAAAACTAAACATGCTCTCTTTATATGATCCAACAATTTAACTTCTTGGTATTTACCCAAAGGAACTAAAAACAGTCCACACAAAACTGACACATAAATGTTTATAACAACTTTAATCATAATTGCAAACTTTAGAACCAATCAAGATCTCTTCCAGTGAGTAAAAAACTTCGGGGCACACTAAGAGGATGGGAAAGGGTTGGAGTGGGTAGATAAAGAAATCAGAAATGGGGAGGTCTGGGATGAGCGTGCAAGTCAGACAAAGGCAAAAATAAGCCGGGACTAACTATACAACTGATAAAAACCTGAGCACTTTGCCAGTCACTAACATTTGTCAAACCCCGTTAGTGTCAAAGCTCCCAGAGGTCACGGGCTGCTAACTGCAGTGGTCAGTATTTGGAGCTGCCCTGCCTCTGCTCCCCAAAGCAGATGGCTCTGCCAAGTTCTCAGCCTCGGGGAACTTTGCTGACGGGCTTTGCCTTTTTTCACATCTGTCACCACTCTCAGCAGTGCCATTTAGTCATAGTCCATGTTTCTCTCTACAATTGAAGAATTTTTACTTGGAGCTTTTTAATCTGCTATGTATTTCTGTGGCCCCAAAGAGGATGATCATTCTGGAAGAGGCTACATTCAGAGGAAAAATCTATCCACGGGAATGTAGCAACCTGCTCACTGACATGCAAGGAAGGCTGTTTCACCCTCATAACAACCAGGTTCCCTATGATCTCGCGTGGTCTGTCTGCGCACCGTGGAAAGAGGATGGTTTGTTGGCCTTTGGTGCCATGCAGACATGCAATACTTTCAGAGAGAATGAATAGAGCTCAGTGAAACATCCTGCTCCTATCACTTATGTGTTTTTACTATTACCAGTTATTTAATGGGATATGTTTTAGGTCATTTCTGGGTAACTATTTTATAAACATGATTCAGGCTGAAGATCCATGAGTGAAATTATTTTAGAATAATATGACACTTGTTAGCACATCTGAAAACTATCAATGTGTCATTGTAATAAACTACTGCGAGCTATTTCATTACAGCTGGACTTTCCTCTGGTTTCAGTTTTCAACCAAAAAGTTAATAAAAGAAAAATGTTTTAGCAATGATTAAACTAGAAGACATAGGAGAAATACATGACAAAATTATCTCATAATTAGGAAGTAAAAAGGAAGAAAACATCAAAAATAAAAAATTATGAGTGCTATCAAAAGAAATTGGGAAAAAGGGGAAAAGTGATGAATATTGGTAGCGAGGCAAAGAAGATACAACATACAGATAATAGGAGTCCTGATAAGGAAAACCAATGCCAGTAAATGAAATAACTGTTAGAAACCCAGCTTCAATAAATGCTTCCTAAAATTAGAAACAAAAGCCATATATTGGAGATACTTATCATCTCTCTCAGAATATCAATTCAGAAAAATGACACCAGAAAAACATGTTATAATAAAATTACAGGTCTTATTTTTATTTTTCTAACGTAACGGTACTTCTCAGACATGATTGATTAACTTTGATTTATGAAACAATACAAATTTTCATCATTTTGATGAAAATTACAGGTCTTGACAAACACCAAGACGAAATATAGTTAAGTTGTAGTAAAATATCTGGTGTTTTCTTTAAATGGCAAAAAATACTTTTGGGAATCTCTAATAAAAAAATCTGTGACTTAAAAGGGGAGGAAAATCGCCATCACCAGACTTTTTAAGGCAATTCTTTAGGTCATTAGAAACTGGAGTAACATACTAACATGCAGAATATTGGATAAGAAAATGTAAGTTATTTCATTAAATTATCTTCAAGTATAAAAGTTATAATTGAACTATTATTATTATGCAAAAACTCAGAATATTTTTCTCATGAGCTCTTCCTAAAGAATAATAATGTATGAACTTCATATTGGCAATGGAAAGGCAATGAGCATAAATACATGCATATTTACATATATATATATACATATATATATATATATCATGACCTGTAGGGCAGAGAATAAAGAGCATTAAGAAAGTTTCTAATACTTAATAGTATGAAATATGGTATTTATATATGGGATGGACAAAACTGGAAGGAGAGTTGTGGGGATTTTGTGTACAGAGTAAATCCTGCTAAATCATCAGGAAAATATAAATTGAAACCACAATGAAATATCACTTCACACCCACTATGAAGACTATATTTTTTAAAAAAGGGAAAGTAACTGTTGGTGAAACTGTAAGGATACAGATGCCTTAAATCATCGCTAGTGGGGACATAAGATGGCACAGATACTATGGAATACAATTTGTCATCTCCTCAAAAATGTTAGACAGGGACTTATCATATAACCTACATTCGCACTCCTAGGTATACGCCCGAGAGAACTGAAAAGACATGTTTATACAGTGATCAGTACATGAATGTCCTATTCACTATAATCAAAAGACGGAAACAATTCAAATGTCCATCAATGGATGAGTAAACAGAATGTTAGCCATAACCAAGTACTGGTATGTGCAACGATGTGGTTGAAACTTGAAAGCATAAAGCTAAGTGAAAGCATCTAGATATAAAAGGCCACAAATTGTATGATTGCATTCATATGAAATGTTGGAAACAGGCCAATCCATCTAGATAGAAAGATTAATAATTACCGGTGGTGGGTAGAGAGAATGGGGAGTAATTGCTACTGGGTAGAGAATTTTGTCTGGGGATGAAGCAATGTTCTGGAATTAGATAGTGATGATGGTTGTACAACTCTGAATATACTAAAAATCACTGAAGGGTATATTTTTAAATGGTGAATTTCATTCATGTGAATTACGGCTCAATTTTTAAGAAGTGTAAATACTGGCAGACTATACACATGAGAACTGAGCTTGCAGTGACTGGGTTGCTAGCACTGTTGTTTAGACTAACATGGTGCAGATGTGGTCCCCAACCACTGAGGGAGCAGAAAATGCATTTCCTGGGGGCCCATTTTGTACCTCCTCAAACAGAATACCTTGGAATGGGAGCACAGACTCTGCCTTTTAAATCAGGCCTTGTGTTATCCTTTTGCACAAAGATATTTTAAAGCTTCGTGTTAGTGGTTTAGGGGTTTTGCTTTTCATTTATAATCTTTAAGGAACAAAAGATGGCATTTGGGGTACTAACAGGAAAAATGATTCCCTGCGGACGAAAGGATCTGGGATCTTCCTACATCATCCTAGGAATTTCCTCTCCCTCTCTCCCTCCTGTGCTGAGCTCTTTTTACCATATTTTCTTCCTCATTAACCTCTGTTTCGATAGAACATAGCTTCCAGACATTCTTGAGAAATGGTACAGTAGAGATTGTTTTGTTTTGTTTTTGTTGAGAACTTACCTTTTTGAAAGTGCCTCATTCTCCCTCCAACTGATTAAGACTGGATTTGGAATTGTAGGTAGAATCCATTTACCTTGTGAATTTTGAGGACCTTGTTCCATTACTTTCTAGCTTCCAGGGTGGCTGTTGAGAATCTGAATGTATCATGATTTCTGATTCTTTGTGTATGACCTATTTTTGCCTTTTTTCTTTTGCATTCCCTCTGGAAGCATATAATCTTTTTATTTGCCCCCTGTGTTTTGAAAACTCAGATTGATGTGTCTTTGCAAAGTCTTTTTGTTCGTTGTCTTGGATACTTATTGGATCCTTACGACTTACCAACCGATGTTTTTTGTTTCTTGTTTGTTTTTTGTTTTTTTGATTATGGGGAACTTTCTTGAAATATTTTATGCTGTTTTCTGTCATTTTTGTAAAAAAAGTTCACTTCTCTTTCTAGAATTCCTTTTTTAAACTTTAATTTTATCTTCCAAGTTTTTGTGGAAGGGTTTCATTTCTGATATATTTTTGATTCTTTGAGCTCTTTTTATAATTCTCAGAATTTTCTTTTTAATAAAAATCTGTTCTTATGTCATTGTTGCAATATCTTCTCTCTCAGGGGCTTACTTTTAACTGTGCATTACCTGTTTCTACCAAATCATTTTTTATGTAATTTGTTTTGTTTTCTATCTTTTGCATTACAATTATATTGAAGAGTAGAGGGATGAAATGTTGATTTAAAGCGATGGAACATGAGGGGCTCAAACTAATCTTAAAATCCTAACTTATCCATGATAAGATGTCCTAACTGGGCTGTGATTTCAATGAAAATATTTTAGATCTTTCCTTTGGAACTGGCCAAATAATCCAAAGACTCTACCATTCTCACCTTGGAGGCTGACGGCTTATTTACCTGCTTTCTGGAACTGAACTGAGGAAATGAGGAAATTTGGACTTTTATACATTCACTTAGACCCTGACTTGGGTATGTTTTCACCTTCTTCAACAATGTCTAGTATGCTCAGTCCAAGACATGCTGTCTCTTCCAGAGAGAGGGGTGGGAAGGATATCCATTTAAAAGCTGAACAATTCTAAACACCAACATACCCAGAGATAACCAAATCCATTTTAATTCCTTGCACTTATACAGTGAATAGGTCTGGACTCTTCTCACTGGTTCCTTAGGATTCAATCATCTCAGGTTTATCCCATATTTGTTCAGTTTCTATTAATTTTATTGCTAATGATTTCTTTTCCATTTTATGGTCTTTGTAAATATGTCTTTTAAAAATATGATTTTACTATTATTTAGTGGAAAGTTTGAAAACTGGTAGGTTTAACCTTCTTAGTTTTTAAAATCAGCTTTACTGTGGAGATACACACACACACACACACACACACACACACACACACGTACTGCTTCTATTTAAAAAATGTAATTCATTAGTTTTACTAAAAGTATATACCTATAAAACCTCTACCACAATTAAGATACAAAATTTTTTCATCACTCCCAAAGTATTGCTTACACTTCCATCTGCAGTCCAAACCTCCTTCCATTGTCCTAGGCAACCACTGATTTTCATTTTAGTGCTATAGGTAAGTTTGCATCTTTATAGGGTTATTTAAATGAAATCATACAATATGCACTTTTTTGTCTGGCTTCTTGCACTCAGCATAATGACCTGGAGATTTCATGTCTATTGTTGTATATACCAGGTATTTCTTCTCCAAAATTTGTTTCTCCCATTCTCTTTTTGGAGGTCATTTGTTTGTTCTATTTTTGGCTATTGTAACTAAAACTGCTGTAAAAATGAGCACACACATCTTTGCATGAACTCTTTCATTCGTTTTTGATTTAACTATTTCAACAGCTCCTGCTGGGCCATGCTGTCTTCCGTCTTTCCCTGTGTCTACACATTGCTTCCAGAATATTCTTCCGGAAATACAGCTCTAATTCTGTCACACCCTTAATGATGTCTCAGTCTATAAATAAAATCACTATTATTTATTGCCATGAAGATCCACATATCTTCTCCCAACACTCATAACCCAGTCCAGGGCACCGCTCCTCTAGCCACACCAAACCCCACTGGAAGTATTCTCCAACATCCTGGACCCCTGAGCCTTCCCATATTCTTCCAGGAATACCTCCCTCGACACTCTACACCAGATACTCTGCAACTGTTACAGGTATGGAAGAAGAGCCATTGCCCCCAAGAAATTCCAGATGGCCGTCTATCCCTCCTCTAATTCTCCAGCACTCATTCTGCAACTCTCATAGACTCTCTGTTTGCATAGATAGCTGGCACTTTATTTGTTGAGGAAATAGTGAGTGCCTTTACAACGTTGTGTGAAGGACATGTTCAGAAGAATGTGGCTTATCCCATACCACTAGAAGATGACATAAAACATATAAATGGGTGCTCCAGATAATGTAAGCATTATTAGCATGAGAAATATAAAACACTTTAGGGAAACAGCTCTAAAATGAGTTACAAATGCTTCTGCCTCTTCACCAGACTTAACTGAACATAACTGAGAGCTTGTAATGGGTCAGCATAGTCACTATAATCATCATTTATGGCATGGACGAGTCTATGGGGCAGTGGCGTGGGAAGAGCTCTTAGTCCTTCACTAAATGACCCCATCCAGGGACACCTTTGTGTTTTCCCTTCCTTTCTCCTTTAGGCTGCCATTTCTTATCACATTTTGTGTACTTACTACCTTACGTGACTCCTCATTACCAATGTAAACTCCTGCAGCGTGAAGAAAGGTTTGGTTCCATTTCAGACACTTAGCAAATTCTTGAAGATGAAGATCATATGGTTGTGACAAAAATCACCCCAGACATCATATGTAGACTTGCTCCTCAGTGAGAGCGCTTTGCTAGTTCATAGAAATTATGTTCTAAACAGTCTGTAGCGATTATGCTGCGTAGTTGTAAAACTAAAGCCAAAATGCATGTTCCCAAAGTCTCATCCCCAGACTTACTCTTCCCTCACATTTTAGTTTCAGTAAGTAGAAATACAGCGTTCTTGCCCACTTTCTACCTATGTTTTGAGTGACTGAGTTTCTGGAAGCATCACCATCAGGTAAGTGCCATTTTAATCTTCACTAACGTAGATCTCCCAGGTTTCCAGCGAGTGAACTTGTGAGACAGTGGGGTTGAGAACTGCACCAGCAGCAGGCAAAGGGGCAGTTCCTAGGTCTCTGTGTGTCCCTACAGGCCTTTGCTGCTGAATGTGTGATAGGACAAACCTGCAAATAATGTTGGCTCGGTCCCGACAACTTCACATCAGTTCTTCACCTTATTTTTGGTGGAGGCACATTTTCAGGTAAAAGTGGTCAAAATTTCAGTGAGGCCAAAATTCCAGTTCTTGAAAAAAGAACTGTTCCTAGGATGCCCTGGTGGCTCAGGTGTCAAGCCCACACCTGGGGAGCAATCTATTTGCAACTGAAAGCCCCAGGTTTGCTGCCCGGGGCCAGGGGAACCACTAAAGTGCTACAGAAATAAAATGCTTCTTCTCTCTTCCAGTCTGCCTGCTTCCTGCTACCTTCATTCCTGCCAGCCTTCCTTCCTCTTTAAAGGAAAAGACAAAGGGACTGTTCATATATGCAGACACTGCTGATTGCTGGACCTGAGGCAGGAAGGCAGATGGAGCCACGTTCTTGCCTCTTTCCCTGAGTAGTCATAACAGGAATTTTCTTCTAGAACCCTTGTTGCATGAGGCAAATAAATTCTCATATTTGAGACAGTATTGGCTGGTCTAACTGGATGCCATTGGCTACTATACAAAGTGACTTGTCTGGAAAGTTTTAAGAGTGTAGTAAAGGGAGACAGCCCCAACCTCTTCCTCTTCTAGGTGTGGTTTGCGATGCATGAGTTGAAATTTCTCCTCTGTGGTCCAGAGTCACTACATAGACTTTGCGATCAGGGGTCTGATTTTCAAGGGAAGGTCTGCACTCTTGCACGGAGAATGACAGCACTTCCCAGACTGTAGGGTCCGAAGTGACTTGCTGTCTCACTGCAGCTGTCGGGACTCAGGGAAAACACCCCATCCAGCTGAGGCTCTTCACACACTGGACAAATAAGCAAATTGACAACAGACAGGATTTGTAGGAGAAAAGACCAGATTTAAGGAAATGCACAAGGAGAATTTACATGGCTGTTAAGTGCTAAGGTAAGTGGAGCAGACCAAGTCCTAGAGCCTGAGAAGAGATGAGATATGGCAAAGGGTCCAGAGATGTTAAGGTGTTAAGGCAAGTGGAAGGGGTCTTCACAAGATGAGGAGAAGAAGTAACGATGCAGAGAGAGAGAGGAGAGAGAGAGAGAGAGAGAGAGAGAGAGAGAGAGAGAGAGAGAGAGAGAGAGAGAGAGAGAGAGAGAGAGAGAGAGAGAGAGAGAGAGAGAGACTGTTTCAAGATAAATTCACACCTGGATCATGACTTTCTGAAGCTATACTTTTCTAGGTGATAAGGGGACAACGATCACATCTTTGATTAGGGGAAGGAAGAACAGAGGGTTGGGGGAAAAGCAAGAGCACCTCCCTCACACAGGGGTTGCTATTTCTTTCAGTTCGGAATAATCTGCAGGCCCGAGAGGGGCGTGTCCAGGAGACCCCTGCAGAGCGCTGGGAGATCTGTTTGTGCACCTTCATGGCGGAGGCGCCTCAGTCAAACAGCGGTCACCGCCATATGGGACAAGCCAAGGTGGAATGAGAAACGAGCTGAGACCCTCCATCGAGGAATGACCTGGAGTTGGGGATTTCTGGATCACGGGAGCAACTCACAATGGCCTAGCGCCCTGGTGCGGTGGGGCACACACTGCCAACACAGGCTAATGTCTAACTTTATAAAGGAAACTCCCAAAGCATGATCAAATAGCAAAACTCCAGCTCCTCCTGTTAAAAGAGAAATTGCATTGAGGTTGGTCCCAGATCAAATTTTTAAACATATTTGTTTTCCAGTGTGTTTTTCAGAAACGGTCCCATGCAGGATATCCTCTCCCTGCATGCCAGCTGGTTACTTTTTCACCTGTCTTCCCTTCTGTTCCATGGCCTGAGGGGCTGGACCCCTCCCAGGGAAGGACATCCCACCTGCCTGTGAGCTTTCCATGTCTCCCCGCTCCAACAGTCTTAGGGTCAACACTCCAGTCTCCAGATACTGGGGGTGGCTCCCCAACCCTCTGCATGAACTCTGCTCCTCTCCTCCTGAGACAAAGGCTCTCCCCACAAGCATGTTTCAGGTTGAGGAGCAAGACAAGGGCCTCATGCTAGAAAGGCCTTCTAGTACCTGCTTGGACCTGGCTCTGCTCTGTGCCTGGAGTCACAGAGAATGTGCTTCTCTCCCCTCAGGCCTCTGGAACTCTTTGTGCCTGCACCATCACATGAGTGAGACCCGAAACAGTCTCACCTGGGCCCCAAAACAGTGAGAAGCAGAGAAGCGCTCGGGCATGGCTGTGCCTCTCCCGGGCTCCTGGGTTTCCAGGCTAGGGGTCTCCAGAGAGGCCGAGATCATGTCTGATTTGATGTGGGACTCTTAGAATGGCTTTGTCTCCCAACCACGAAGTTCTCCCATGCACCTCCTGGATGCCGTGGGTCTGGGAAAGGAGGTCCCATTCACCAGGGATTGGATGGGTAAGGAGGGAATTTCAAGAGTAGTTTTCTGAGTCAAGAACTGTATCACCACCTTGGAGAGAGAAACCCGGCCTCTGATGGGCAGCACCATCCAATTGAGGGGAGAGTGCCCAGGCGCTTTCCTCTGGAAAGCCTTCTTGCCTAGGGAAAATCCGCTAACTTACCTGCTACAGGATTCAGGTGCCCAACTCATTTACTTCAGACTTCATTCTTTGGGGCTCACATCCCATGATGTAATTGCCTGCTGAACATCTCCTTCTCCATGAGCCCACACAGCCCCATACCACCCCAGAGCAGAGTCTGCAGACCCTCCTGGCTCTGTGTCTGTTTCCCCCACTGGACTGCAAGCTCCCTGAGGGGGGAACTGTGCCTCTGTGCTGTGCACAAACGCATCTTCAGTCTGGCTCCAGGTGAGGTGGCTAGTGCTCTGCTGAAAGGCTGAAGGAATTCCTATGCTATCCAGGCCCACACATTGGAGAGTCTGAAGTGGGACTGTTAATGGTCCTGGTTCATGCATGGGCTGACTTTGAAGGTGCTTTCAAAGAGAAACTTCTAAGATAGTTTGAGCAATGAATTGAAATCTTCCAAGCTGCTTTTGTCTGAGAGGGAATATGTGCTTTTGAATGAATGTTTTACTACCTTAGTTTAAAACAAAACAAAATAAAAAACAAAGGAATCTTGTTGAAAGCATCAACCTGATATTAAGGTGAAACATCAGAGGTTTTCTTCTGTGGTTTATGCTGTTACTTTTTTTTCTGACTGTTTCTCCTTGCTTTATCCAAAGGCTGAGAGAGAAGGAGGCGAGTGACAGCAATGCTTGGCTTTGATCAATCCTGAATGAAAAAAAATAAAATACAAAGCAAGCTGGAGAATGCATTTCAAATGTTCATTTTAGGTGCCACCAACATGAAAAAGGAAGGAGGGGAGAACTAGAGAAAAGAAAAAAAATATTTGCTAAGTACTTTTAAAATCTATAATTAATTTAACCTTCGCAGGATGTCTGCGAGGTGGATGTTTTTATCCCCATTTGACAGATCAGCACACTGAGCCACTGTGATGTTAAGAAGGAACTGAGAGCAGCAGCTGGGTGAGTCGCAGAACAGTGCACGGCCAGTTCCGGGAGCGCCGGGGCCAGGCTGCAGGCTCCGCGCCGACTTCATGCTTTCTCCACCGCTCTGCAGACATTTTTAACCCTGCTGGCTAACACTGGGACTTGAGGTCTGCAGATCTGAGTTTAAACAGCCAAGAATCGATGTGAAATAAGCACACTTGATTGACAAGGAACAGAACACTGCGAGACAAAGGGCTTTTGCTTCCTTCTTGCAGGCTTCTTGCACTATTGTGCTTCCTCTTACATTGGAGCTGAAACAGGCCTGACTACACCCCTCCCATAAATCAAGGACAAGCACCATAACCCATCTTGACTTGATGGATAATTTTAGGGACATCACGTGTTCCTTTAATCATCTAAAAAAGTATGGACCCTCTTTATATAAAAATTTGTACAGAAGTATAGACAGCCCTGGCGTTTGACAAGGGGTTGTTCTAGAAACATCAGATCCAAGGCCCAAGATTAGAGACCCAGCTAGACTTTTCAGTGATGGCCTTGCCGTGTGTGCGCAGCTTTGCATGCGGCGGGGAGCCAGCCAGGAGCAGAACGTAAAAGCTAATCACATCGCCCTGAGTGTGTCCAGCAGCCAGAGAGAAGCACTGGGTGTAGAGCTCTTTGCATCTCCCTGGAGGCCACAGCCTTCCTGAAGGTAAGCCCCTTGCTTTCATTGTGTGGCAAAGGACATCGCGACCTGCGTGGACTCTTGGTAGGTACTTGTTGCTAGATTAACCAACATTCTCGTCCTCCAACCCACGGTCAGCCCGAGAGATAACCAGAGGCAATGACACTGTGTTACAAAGAGAGGTTGCAATGTCATGGCCTGGCTCAGACCCTGTATGGCTGTTAACTAGACTAGAAGATCAAGTCACTTAAATTCTCTGGGTCTCATTCATACCTCTTAACTGGGTTTTCTGACATGCCAGGGCCTGAGTTGGGAAGTCACTGCATTTTCAAGATGGACAAAAATCAAGGTCTCTAACCTCTAGGAGCTCTCAATCTTGCAGAGTTCTTTTTCTTCTTTTTAAAAATTCCTTTAGTTTTATTTGTATTTATTTATTGCTGAATTATTCACAGGCCATAAATTTCTGTTTCTTCAATTTCTTCTGGGATATCTTTTTCTTCTGTGCAACCTCCTCTTCTGATTTAGGAACAATCTGCTCTTTTTCAGTCAGGGTCCTCTCCATGTGGCAGGGAGAGGGCATGTACGGGTTAATCTGACCATGAGCTCTGTAAGTTCTGCGCTGCATCCTGGGGGCTTTGTTCACCCAGATCTATTCAATGACCAGAGAGTCCACATCTAAACCCTTAAGTTCAGCATTACTTTCTGTGTCTTTAAGCATGTGCAGCAAAAATTCAGTGCTCTTGTTGGGCCATTGACCCTGTGTCAGCCCCACTCTTTGGCCTGGGCACACCTGCCACCTCCTCCGTTGTAACGACGCAACGGCACACATTGCTTCTGTAAAGTGACGTCCTTCAGATTCTTTGTGGCTTTTCAGATATGCATACCTTTGATGGCCTGGGCGGTTTCACGAGTGCTCTTAAAATGAACATGAAGATTGGAACCTCTTGATTTGCATGATTTTGTAGGGTTTTCTGGGTCAAGTGCCTACCTAACATTTTCAGATCACTTACGGTCACTGACAGGAAGAGGAAGAGGCAAGGAGTTTTGAATAAACAAAAAAGATCAAGCAACCCAAAATAACAAGAAAAACCTAAGCAAGTGTGTTCTTTAAACTATCTGGGAACCAGAGATATGGGTAGCAACTAAGCACACTCGCACAGGGCTTCCCACTGAGTACTGCCCACTAAGGACACTAAAAGACCATCGTCATGGTGAGATGTGTGTAAGATTCAGCAATGGCAGGAAAAGGAGCCCCCAGGTCTCACAGTCCAATAAAGGGTTGCATTAAATGGAGGCCAGCCAATTACAGTCTGACCTGTGAACCAGATTCAACCTGCTGTTTTGTAAATAAAGTTTTATTAAGGTTCATGTGTCCACCCATCGTCCATAGCTGACTTCAGACTGCAACAGATGGAACAGCTGCAACAAACAGACACTGTGTGGCCACACAACCTAAGATGTGCTCCATCTGGACCTTTACAGGAAAGTCTGCCAACCCCTGAAATAGAGACCCTCTGAGTTCCTTCTATCGTGAAACCTCCATGACTTCCTGAGCAGGGAGAACACACCATTTTCATTAAATGTGTTTTTCTTTGAAAACTCAGCCAAAAATCTGTGTGTCTCAAGCAGACAAGTAGCATTCTCTGGGCAATGGGGAGTGGAGACCAAGTTCTTGAATTAAAGAATGTCGACTGGACTCTGCCCTTTGGGGAAACTATTTTCACTCTGTACAAAAAGTTCTGCTCATTGCCATCACAAAGCCCACTGGGGAGTTGCTCACCTGTCCCCGTGGGTGAGCACGTACTTGCAGTTAAAAACAATGAAGCTTCCAGGAAGTCACTGTCAACAAATGTGCCCACTCGTGTAAGAACTGATCCACGTGTAGACTAAAGGTTCTAATTGGTGTGGCTGGACTGGCTTGGAAATCCATCTTTTATGGTTTTTCTTTGCTAGACTCCAGGGCTAAGCACGAATCAGTAGCTTGGAAGTCAGTTGGCTTCATGAGCGGTTCTGGTAATGGCAGGCTGAGCAGTTTCGGGGAGGGTTGGAGGAAGCCTGGAACAAGTAGAGAGACTGATGGATCTGGCTGGGTTATTGTTCACTCTGGTCCTGACGCCCCTTCTCTCGGCCACCCCTTTTCAGTCTTTTCTCTTAACTCCTTAAAGCAGACTCCAAGTTAAGTGATCTCTTGCTTATCTTTGAGCTATTGTGGGTGATTGAATTTTTGGCCCCCATTCTTTGCCCCTTTTCTGTATTCATCCTTCCCCAAGTAGAGCTACACATCTCACTACCTCTGTGAACAAAATGGCAGAATGTAGTCTCAGGCTCCTTGAACTTGGACTTGGACTTGTGACTACTTGTTTTGACTAATGATATATGGATGAAAATGACAGTGTGCCAGCAGTGAGCCTAAGCTTGTGTTTTCACTTGTTGTTTGGTATCTGTACCACGCTATCTGAAAATATGTCCATGTGAGGCATGAAAGGTCAAGCAGAATGGTCAATGGGGAATGTGAGGCATATGGAGTAGTATTACCCCAACCAACCAACAGAACTGCAGTGAGAGGTGCCAAGATGTCTGAAGCACAGCCCTTCGCTGAGCTAAGCCTAGATTAGTCAAATCCCAGCAGACCCCAGATGTGAAAAATAATAAATCACCGATAGTTTGAGCCACTGAGAAGTGGATGGTTTTCTACGCAGCAGAACTAACTGATGCCAGTCTTCTACAAGCTCTGGAAGAAAGGGTCTATCAGAAAGTAAGAGACCTATTAAATGAAAAGACCAGGGAAAGTGTGTGTTTAGAAACCAATAACAGATGTAGCTACTCTTCTTTTATTGCTGGATAAGGATAGGAGAGGAGGAAGAGAAGGAGGAGGGGTAAGTAAGAGGAAGAGGATGAAAAAAGAGGGAAGGAAGGAAGGGAGAGAGGGAGGAAGGGAGAAATAATAAGGAGTAACTGACTGAGGGGGGAAAAAAGATGGGCCTCTAGCTTAAAGAGAGAAGAATATAGCCTAATATGTACATCATAATTTTGGAAAGATTTACCTAAGGAAACAAAACAAGTTTTTGATAGTTTGTGCTTGCTATTTGTAATAAAATTCAAGGAAACATGAACTTTCAAGAACAAGAAATTACATGTAAGAGAAGAAAACAGTATTCGCAATATGACCCAGAATATGTGTGGAAAATATCTCCCTTCCACAGGACAGTCCATTCCTAAGTCTCTGCTAAATCCCGCTCTGGCCTGCCACGACGAGATCTTTTGACAGAAACTGGGCACAGCAGAGACACATCAAGAGCCCCTTTTAAGTACTAAACTGACACCCCAAAACAGGATGCTCCCCATCACTGCTACAGAGTGGAGATGGGGATGCAGCAAAGCTCTGCTCAGTGCTCCGCCCTGGGCAATGACGGCATGAACTGGTTGAGCTAAACACAAAGGCACCTGGCCACAGATCCAGGGCAATGACTTCCCCTTCTTGGACTATCACTCATCACCTAGCCAACACTGCCACACCCACCCTCCTTGGGGAAGGAGAGATTTCCTGACATTGAGGGATTTATTGTTCTAAATGATGCTTGGAATTTCTCCTTTATTCTTTGACTGGAGTTTCCCTGGGTGACCTTGGAGAGTCTTCACCACAGCTGGTTTCTCACATGGGTATTTAGTTGAAACTTTGATAGCACCTGCTAAATAGCAGGGGGATTCAGCAAGAGGATGGGCCTGGGGATCTCAGCTTCAGAAAGAACTGTGCTCCAAATGAAGGAAGTGGGCAGGCAGCAAAAGGCTAGCTTTGTTTTCCTTTATAATGAGTCTTCACCCCGTGGCCTCCTCTAATGTTTCCATTATACTTTAATCAATTGCTTTCTCTAACATCTTCTACTATGGTTCTAACCACTACTATGTCAGCATGCAACCTTTGAAACATTGCTAAAATTGTATCACTTTTAGAGAATGTGATCAGACCTTCTGCTCAAGGCCCTCCCTCCATTCTCATCTCTGGTGTGACAACCCAGTAGATACCCTTTCACACACAGCAGATAGCTCATTTCTTGGCCACTTAGCCCTCGGTAAGGCAATGCCCATTAGACACACTGTTAGCTGCAGAGGCTGCTGTCTGTTTCTCCTCCAAATGGCTGTTCACAGAGGGTGCCTGGGGAGGCAAGGTAAGGAATGAGGAGTATGAGGTGAAAAGTCACTCAAGACTTGCATGTATTTTCTTTAAATGTCTTTCTGTCTCATATACTCTAGTTCTCCAGCAGGACCGTGGAACCTCAGTGGCTGGCACAGAACCCACAAGTTCTCAGATCATAAGACCATACCTGCTAACTCTGGCCGTGCCTCTCTAGTGCTAAATTTATAGAGCCCCTGTACCTAATGTTAGTAGTTTGGTGGTTCTGGATCAGGGTCTCTCGTGAGCTTAAGGTCAAGCTATTGGCTAGGACTGCATCATCTGAAAGCTTGAGTGGGGGAGATCTACTTCCAAGGTGGCTGCTCACATGACTAATAAGTTAATGTTGACTAATTTCATAAAGTCTCATCTCTTTCCATAGTATGCTTGGATGTCCCTCCAACATGGCAGCTGGCAAGTGAACAAAAGAAAGTGATCCAAGACAATTGCAATGACTGATATGATCTGCACTCAGAAGTCACTCTTCATCACTTCCTCAATGACTTGTTGGTAACAGTTAGCCCTATTCAAGATGGAAGGAACTATACGAGAGCACGAATGCCTGGAGACAAGAAAATCAGAGGCCATCTTAGAAGCTGGACTACACTCAGCATACGATACTTGTCTAGCAGAAGAATTTTATTAGTAAATAATAGTCAGTAGCATTTATTCTGTACTCATCACATTACAGACCATCTTTTCAACAACCCTATGAGAGATTGGTGCCATTATCCTCATTTTATAGATGAAAAAACAGAGACACTAGGAGTCATAACTTGGCCAATGTCATTCACTTTATATGTGGAAAACCCAGAATTAAAATTCAGGTCATACAGCTTTAGAAGTCACACTTGTCAGCACGGTACTATCCTTTCTTTGGTCATACTAAATTCTGCTACCAAGGCTTGGTTTGCAATTGTTTTGTGGGTATTGGAAAAAAAAAAAAATACCAGGAGCATAGGGAATCAAGGGAGGTGAGGGTGGTTTGTTTGCTAAGAACAGCAGTTCAAGAATTCAGAAGTTCCTGTGCTGTTGAAAAGACCATGACCCACATGAGAACGCTCTCTGCACCTGGTGCCAGTGACAACTGGCTCCTGCTCCCCGTCCCTGCACACGAGCATCTCCAGGATGCCTTCTGATGGAGTGTGAGTGCTGCATAAGCATTTCCACATCATCACCCTGGAGGAGAATACAATGAACGTTTCCCTTTAAATAAACTTTGTAAGCTAGTCTATTAATAGGTGTCTGCACTCTGCCACCAGGGAGTGCAGGAAAGTGAAGACATCTCACTCATCTCTATTTGATGACTGTTGGGCAGTACATTGTAAGTGAAAATTTAATCAGCTCAGAAAGGTCCTGCCTGTATGTTTGACCACAGGAGAATGTTAACTGGCACCTAAAGAAAGAGGCTGGGTTTCCCAGGAACAATCTGTGGCTGCTTCTGTGGCTCCTAAAACACAGGTGGGCTGGGAAGACCAGTTGCACATGGTGACAGAGTTGCGGTTCTGCGTGAGGTCACTTGCCAGGTTAGGCCACCTTCTCCTGGAGCCTCGCTCAAGGATTGGTACCTCAGAAGATTCTACATTGCCAAGCTTTGAGGGGAAATCCAACAGGCCAAATTCACAAAGAAACATAAAGTACGGCTTGGAGTACGGTGCAGGTATAGAGCCTGGAGAGGACACTGAGTGGGCACACTGCTATTTTCAGTGCTCTAAGTTCAGAATCCTTTTCTTCCCTCTTTTTGGCTCCGATGATGATTTCACATGTGGCTCACAGCTGACTCTTGCAGGGATCTCAGACAAACGATGAGAAGACAAGTAACACCTGGATACCTTTATACCCTCCCATGTGGGTAGAGATAGAGCCAGATCACTCCTCCACCCCCTTTATTTATAAAGACTTTACTCGCTTTCCAACAGGGAGGCAGAGGGAATAAGGAACACTGGGATTATGTGTTCAGGGTACGGAAAGGCAAGTATGAGCAATTTTGGTCTGGGAGGCCATCTACTATCAGAGCATGGTTACGAGGACCCAGCTCGCTCTCCCAAGAGCCCTTGGCTGGTGGTTCAATAAGGACTTCTTGAAGGTCATATACTCATATACCCATATACTACCTGTCTACCACTTACACCGAACCAGGCAGGCTTCTCAGTGCAATGTGTAGCAATTTTTGAGGTAGTTGTACAATTGCTGTCATGTTATCGGTAAGGAAAGTGAAGCACACAAAGATTAAATGCCCCAGGTATATCCAGGTGTATGTAGCAGAGCCAGGAGTGAAGACCCAGGCTGTCTGCCCCCAGAGCCCATGTTCAGAACCACCTCCTCTAATGCTTTTCCAAGCAGGGAGATCCTTGAGGTCGTCGGAGCCAGCACTGCCAAACGTCACTCGCTCCGAAATCACCTTGGTCATCTTTGCGACTTCAGGGTCCAGGGTCCCACCTCTAATGTCAGTTACCTAACATTTTTTCTTTTAATTAATCACTGTGTTTACTTAAATATTAAATTAAAATGAATTTTGATGTCCCTACTCGAGATTTTAAAAATCAGCATCACTGGCTACAAATAGAAAGGAAATTAAAAAATAAACTCAGCAAAAACATTTACTAAACTGAAAGCTAAATCCTGTGTCCCAGAGCCCTCCGGTAACTGAGCTGAGGGAGGCAAAGAGAGGAAAAGGGAGTCACGATCACAGGACTGGCAACAGTGGTGTGTTGTGTTCTTTCTGGGACTCGAAACCGCCTCACTTGTTCCCTCCATTCTGAGAAGTCGGTTTACACCAACATCCTCTTCTCATCACAGGAGAACAGAGGCTCAGAGAGGAGAACTCTTGTGCCCAAAGGTAGGTTGATGAAGGAACCCAGACCAGCACTCAGGACCCCAACTCCTGAGCACGGTGGTCCTCCACACCCACGTGCATACATGTCTCACCTTCTAGGTTAATTCCCAAATGAATTTGTGTACTTTAAATGTTGACTTGACTCTACCTCCTTAGCTTGCCTTTCAGTTCTCTGGCGTGCCAGGAGTAACTCCAAACTTCTGGCCATGCTGGATAGGGCCACAGGGCCCTAGCTAGGGGGGTCTTGCCTGTCACCACGGTGAGTCACTTCACGTCTTTCCGTCTGCTAGTTCATCTCCAAGTTGAGGTTAATAGCACTATGGACCTCAGAGGGTTGTCAGAATGCAAGTGACGTCGTGGATTTGAAAAGCTCTGGTGAAAACACTGCTCTAAACCCGCACGCCCGTCCTTGCTCCAGCGCTCACTGTGCTGGCTTGCACACGTGAGGAGAACCATGAAGGAAGGAAAGGCATCCAAATAGACCCAACAGCCCTCTCCAAATCAACTCATGCATTTGTGGGATGTCTGCTCATCCTGCTGTGTGGTGTGCCAGCTACTAGCCGAGCATTCAAGAACACAGATAGGACACCTTGTGGCCCCGACTTAGGGCAATTCTCTGTGTAAAAGACAATAAACACGTGGTGGGTTAGAGTGATGGGATTCGCTGTGGTACAGACCCTCATCCTGGGTGCCATTCTTCTAGAGACCCAAGTCTAACATGTTTGGTCATCTGTTTGCCTAAATTACATGCCCTCAGGACTGACAGATGAGAAGTGAGAAGAGGCTATTTTGGGTAGAAGGCAAAACTCCATCAAGAAGAGGGAGGGATTTGGGGGAAAGATAAGAAAAAAGAGACAGGAATTTCTACAATGAAATCTGAAGTCGCTTAATGGAGGAGCACAAAGCCTTAACAAACTTCATCACCCTGAGGCTTGTAGTTTTAAACAATAGAATAATGAATAACCATTATTCATAATGAAACTCCTGAATCAAGGCCTTTGTATTTGTGCTTCCTCAGCCTGGAATGCTCTTCCTCGGATCTTTGCTTGCCTGACTCCTTGGGTTTCCACTCCAAAGTCTCCGACATCACTGAGGCCCACCCTGATGACACTATGCTAAATTATATCCCATCCTGGCTTTTGAGAATCTTTCCGTTTTCCCATGGTCCTTATTACCTTTAAACTATTGGCCATAGGTCATCTGTGTCTCTCTGTCTTCATCATCATCATCTCTATCTCCATCCATTCATCCATCCAAACATGCTCCTTCTTCATCGCCACCATCATTATTATCTATCAATCAACTATATAACCTATTATGTTTTTTTGTTTAATTCTCCTCTTTGGAATATGTTTCATGAATATAAAGGATGGTTTTGGTTTTTTTTAACCAAAGCTTATAGTAGGACTCAGTAAATACCTTCCAGTTGACCTCTACCTCTGTTACCAAGCAAAGGTCAAATCGTAGGTGATATATTTTGAAATCAAAGTGTTTGATAGGTGCTTCCCCCCTCATCATCAGCCACCCATTGTGCTAACAGACAGTTCACTTTCATTCTTGGTTAGCAGGCCCAGAACTGGCTCATCTATGTGTCCAACCAGAATCGGGCACCCGCAGACCACCGTCCTCTGGGCTCCTCTCACCTTCCCTGGTGTGCACCCCGTGAAAGAGCTTCTGCAGAGAAACAGGTTTATTTCTCGTTGAGTTTCTCAATGTATTTCTCACCATTTGCCCAATTTCCTGATAATTTCTGTATTTCTTACTATTCTTTAAAAAGTCATCTAGAAGATAACCATGATCATTGCTATGACTGACACAGAATACAGTAGGTAGCACACTTTACTCCCATACTCATCCCCTGTAAAAACAAAAACAACAAACTATAAAGGCAAAAGTTTCAAATTAGCAATCCAAAATGCCGGGCTTAAGGTCAGCACTTTTTAGGATATCTGTTGCCATAGCAACTTGAAGCCTATTTTGGTGGCCACTGTGCCTCCTTCTATTGAAGCTAAATTCTACCTTCGCCTGTGCCTATGCGAGAGCACAGGAAAGAATGGGATGAAGGGAATTAACTGTAAAGGAGGGGAGAAAAAAAGGGGGGATATTAGTAAATCTACTATGCTATTTGTAAATGTAAAAATACCACTATGTATACCTCAAAACAAGTCATTGTGAAAACTCAGGATCTCTTCAATAATAAAGTAAATAAATAAAAAGTAAAAAAAGAGAATGGGTTACAGAAAATTAAAACAGTTTAATCAGTGAGATTACTTTTACCGGAGCCAAAGGAACCTCTCAAATCTAAGTGTTTTGCTTCCCCCCCCCAAAAAAAGGCATAATTTGTCAGACATTAAAATAACAAAAGGGCTTTGAGAAAGGATTATGGGTTTCTGATGTTTCAGCACTAGAATAGATTTACTCTCTAGCCCACTGATGTTGTAATCTTGCATTCTGAGGTAATGTTTTCGCTCTTTCTCTTCCCATAAATAAAGATTTCAATGATAGCCCTTCATTCCTCCTCTAGAGCATTCTTTTAGAATTCCCCCTCTCGGACGCGTAAGCCATCTCGCCAGGACGGCGGGCAAATTGGATACAGGCCTTCTGTCGGGGGCAGGGAACTCATTACCAGAGGTTTTCATGGCGACGAGCTTGCAATGGAAAATGTTTAAAGACGGGAGCGTCTGAATGGGGATGTTGTGATTCAGATGCTTTTCCTAACCGCGAGGAGGAGAAACTCGGGTTTTGAAACGGAGAGTTCAAAGTTCTCTCCTTGAACGAAAGCCTTCTGGCTCTGGGATTTCTGGCCGATGAATGCTCGCTGGGCTAATTCTGATTTCAGAAAGAAAGCGCCTGTTGACAGCGGGCCGCGCGCATCACGTGCGGCTCCTCCCCCCGCCCCTGCCCCCTCCCCGCCTCCCCCCTGCAACCTCGTCCCGGCGGCATAGATTTAATTAGGGCGAAACATCTCTTGGAAAAATTCACAAATATATCCCTTTCCCTGTAAAGCGACTGCAAACACTACCCGGGCTCTGAATATCTTTTGAAACCGAAACTACTGTATGTAAATAAAGGGCTGTTATTTACCAACAAGGGGACAAAAGCCCGGGCACCCCCTCCGCTCTGGCCCGGCAGGACTTTCTCTCCTAGCAACTTCATACTTATTAGCGTGATTGCCAACCTCGGTTTATTATTCACAAACCCACCCTGAGCCCGGCCTTTCAATGCAAAGAAAAAAATGGTGTTTATGTTCCCGATTTTTTGCTTTATTCTCATGACTGAAGTAAATGATGAAGTATTTTCTGCCTCAGCAGAGCCAGCAGGGAAGAAACACATGTTGTAATTACCTTAAACAAGCAGGCACTGGAGACTTCTAGAGCCTCGTGGTCGGGGTCCTCGGGCCTGGCTGGTGGGGCGGGGAGGACCGGGACGTACCGTCTACACTCAGCCTTTCGCTGGATCTGCTCACTTGGGAACTGAAGAAGACTCTTCCTCTCTGCAAATCTGGCCTCTTCCCAACTTAGTGACAGAAATGCCCTCTCCAGCCAATAAACCACATACTATTCATTAGATATTACTTTAATTTTTTTAAAAAAATGAAAATTGATGAACATATTTCAATCTTTTCAAGGAAAGCACTCTCTTCAAACAACATAAAATGATGGGTCAACGTAATGGAAAAAGTTTTCCATGAGGCAATTATCATGGTCAGAAACCTAAAAACCTTCAGACAAAGATTTTGATCGGGGAAAAATCAATCAGGCATTTATCAAAAGTACAGAGTATTCAATGGTTGACCTCAACAATAACCTCAAATTCCCATATCAGATTTGGGATCTGATTCCAAAGGAGTCAATTTCGCCCATAATTACTAAAAAAAGAACAAATCAACTGTGCCTCCACTTTACTCTGGAAAGCATTTGATACTGGAGAGTATGCTGAAAAGAATACTTTTCAACAGTCTGCAGTTACTCCACCCATTTCTGAGACCTGATTGCCGGGATGGAGGTGGGGGCAGGCCAGAACTAATGGCCAGAGCTTTGCTCCCCTGGGGGGCTCCTCCTGGGGTGGCTGCACCTTTGTCCGGTCTCTGGTTCCCTCCTCCTTTCTCTCTTGAGAGGGGCGGCATTTTTCTTCTAATTTCTCCTATACCAAGTGTGTGTAGTGCGACTCCTACTACTAATTAATGTGAGAATAGAGAATCTAAGCGGGGATCCCTCCAAAGAGTTGTTTTTGAAGTGACAAATTAATCCCCTTGGAGAAGCCTGGAGGCAGCAAACTATCTTCTGTTTTGTTTTGCAAAAGTCTGCAATTAGATGTGCAAAATTTCCATTTTTTAGTAGAGATTTTGTTGACTTTGTCTGATTTCCATCCACTTCAGAAAACACACACCGTTTCCAGAGGACAATTTTGAAGAGAAATGCATTTGAGGAGCTCCTGTGCCAAGCTCTGTTTTTTGCCATTGTCCTGACCCCCTGACCCCAGCAGACTGGGCAGAGAGCTCAGGGCTTCTCCAGAACGTGGGCTCTGAAATGCCTCAGGGTGGACACCGTGTTAAACTCAGCACTAAGTCATCCCTTTCCTCATTTCGGTGGGAATATGACCCTAGGAGATACTACTATTGTTCCCTGTCTCACAGAACAGACGGAGAGCAGTTACTCTCCCTGAGTGACTTACTCAAGTGTTTGAGCCAATACTCCAACCCGATGGTTTTATTCCAAATCCTAACCGCTTTCCTCCAGTTCTGACTTCTGGCAGATTTCATGGCAGTGAGGATGAAAGTTGAACATAGGAACCACCTCCAAATTTCATCCATGTAACTTCAGTGAAAAGAAATCTGGTCTCTCTTGCAACACAAACAGTGGTATGTGAACTGGAAGATAATTTCAGGGCATGATTTAAAGTTAATTATTTAGTTTTTGTTCAGCGCCTACAGAATGAGGACATTTGTTTCTCATAAACTAATGCCCTCCAATCTATTATGCTTAGTCACAGGTAAACCTGGAGGTGAGCCAGAATCAGTACATGCAAGGCGGTGAAGTCTTTTTCCCCACTTATTAAAATGTCACCGAAACTGAAACATCTCTTTCTCTTTCTTCCAAATGTACTTTGTGCCAATCTCCCCTCCTCCCGAGATGCCAGTTCAGAAATTGGTGCCTAAGGCACATAATTTGTTTAATTGTTGTTGGGATTCTTTGGGTCAGTTCTTTAAATCATTTGGCCAGACTGCATAAAGTAATATCAAGACGTGCTTTTTCTCTTTGAACCCGGGGCCAGGGAGAACTGGCATTTGCAAGTTCATGGATGCGCTGACTGGTTTCCGGGAGGTGAGACAGGAGCCGAGGTCTGCAATGCCCATGCAGCCTTCCCTGCTGTCTTCCCCAACAGCAAATCCACAGCTTCAGACCGTCAGGCTTGTGAGCAGAACATCCTCACCAAAAACTTGGTGGCTGCAGTCATGGGAGATAGGCACGGGGTAGGTCACAAATCCCTTCCACAAGCCCATTTTGTAGGTTGGACACAGGGTAAATGAGTTACCCAAGATCTCCTACATTCACTTAGAAGTAGAGCCTGGATTCACATCCACATCTTCACAGTCCTAATTCCATGCTCTTTACACATGATACCATATTTCTATCTAGGTTATTTAAATTAATTCTGTTTGGCCAGCTTAAAGAACGGCAAGAGGATGGTTGAAGATGAGGGTTTTATCTCTCTGGCGCATGTTCTAGTACACGAAAATGAGGATGCTCGCCAACCTTCATCTAATGCAAAGCCTGTCTGGTTAGAGTCTTACTGATGAAAGCAATCAGTTCTTTCTTCTTCTGCCGGCAGTCCTGAGTCCCGCCCATGGACCCTGAGATCCCCACAACTGTTAGGCCTTTACATATTTCTTCAAGTCTCATCATTTAGCCTAATTCTCTACCCTTCTGGTGGTTAGTATTTGTCTAGGTAACTCACAAGAGGAGGCTGACAGAGTATTTAGCCAAGGACAGAATGCTTTTCCAGGACCCAGATGTGATAAGTTAGCCAAGCATGGGCCTCACAGGGCCACTAGAAACAGGGGCAGAGCATTAGAATTGTCCAAAGACTCCTCTCTTTTCTGTCTGGTTCTAAGGGAAGTAAGTCAAATACAGGAATAGGGCAATCCCAAAGTCTGTGTGTGTCGGGAAAGCGGGACAAGCTTCTGGACCTCCCTTTGTGGGCATTGTCCCAACTCACGGCTTCCCCATAACTGGCTGTTTGGCCATATTGTGCCTCTTCGTGGCCTGGGTCTTCTCGGCCTATGAAATACAAATAGGATGATTAAAAGAGCTCTGGATTCTGACAAACTAGGCTTTGATTCCAAACTACTTAATTATTTTGTGATCTTGGACAAACCACTTAACTTTTCTAAGTCTTAATGTCCTGTCTGTAAGTTGGAGACAATAATAGGGCTTTTCTGCTAAAGGTTATGTGAGAGCATGTGAAGGCAGGACTGGGCACACAGTGAGTGCTCAATAAGCAGTAGATGATCACTTTTAGCTGTGTATTTTGAATATAGAGCTTAAAGAAAACTAGGTTTAAAATTGGCTAAAGAATACTGATACTACTGATATAACCCAGATGAACCTTGAAAACATTGTGCTAAGAGAAGTCAGATAACAAAGATCACTTGATTTCATTAATATGAAATGTCCACAACAGGCAAGTCTATGGATGCAGAAAGTGGATTAGAGGTTCTAGGGATTGAATTGAAGCCTCAGTGGGAGTGACTGCTTAATGGGTTTCTTTTGGGGGCAATGAAATATTCTGGAATTAGACAGTTGTGATGGTTGCACAGCATTGGGAATTGTGCTAAATACCACCCCATTTGACAGATGAGAAACTTGAGGGTCAGTGAGGGAGGGTTTGGTTGCTCTTGCTACATTTGCTGTTTTATAGTATTGACATTATTTTTTCTGAGTTCACAGTGTTGATGTATAGGAAGCTGAATTTCAATCCTCCTTCTCTGCTGCCTAGATCAGTGATATTTTTTCTTCTTCATTTTACATTACAAATATTTCCTGGCAGTACATTTTTTATTAAACATATTTATTTTTATGTTGTTTTAAAGTGATTTTGGACATATGTCCTGGTGGCATAGATGATAAGTCCGCTGCCTCTTGCTGGCGCCATCCACATACATCTCAAGCACCCAGGTTTGCAGCCTGGGGCTGCGGGGAACAACCTAGATGTAAATTAAATAAAATGAATAAAATGCCTCTTCCTCCCCTCTCTCCTCCTGCCTGCTTGCCAACTTGCCTTCAGTCTTGCCTGCACCTTTCCTCAAAAAAAAAAAAAGAAAGAAAGAAAAGATATTGAATTAGTGTTTATTTCTAGCTGACTCACAGGGAAGGGCAGACTTCTCCTTGGTGGAGAGTTTGCTTTTGGACTAGTGACTTGCTTTATTTAACTGGAAATTACAGCCTTCACCAAGGGCTATTAGCACATCAAAATGGTGTTTGTTGAGCCAGGAAGAGTGATACATTATGCTTGCATTTATTCTTTGGTCCCCAAAGACTAATTGTTGGTTTGTGTTTTTAAACACCCTTTCAAGTGCTAAGAGCCCCTAATGAGTTAAATTAACAAACCATTAGGGTTAAGAAAAGTGATGTGGACACAGCCTTCCAATTACAGTGCTGGACAACAGGATGGGAAGGTGTGTGCAAACAAGACAAATCCCTCTAGTTCTGATGCTGCTCACAGTTGTTTCCCTACATTGTTATGTGATACCTACACTGATCCTCCGACATGGAGAATGAAACTGTCATTCCACAGGTGAGGACACTGAGGCTTAGAGAAGTGAAGTGATATGACAACTCAGAGCGAAGAAGGGGCATTTGGAGGTGGGTTTCAGCACCCCCACCCCAGGGCCCCTGTGTCACCCCAAAGCGTGCCAATGTTACCTACTTGGTTGGATTTGGGGCACACACAACAGCACTTGGATTTCTATTACAAACTGCCCAAACCCACCTCCACCCTTATTCGAAGGTGATGGCTCTGATTCCACTTGAAGACCTAACTGACCTGCAGAAGACAGTCTCTGCAGTGATACAGAGCAGACCATGATGAAAGCACCCTGGGGAGCTGACAAACCAGATACTGGGGAGGTGGGAGGGCTGCCCCTCAGATCTGATGAGGTGCTCAACTGATTTCTCTGGACGATGAGGACCTAATCCAATTCCACAGAGATAACGCAGGAGCCAGGTTCGGAACATCTGGAGACATCCTGACTGGATTGCCACCATTTCCAGTTGATAGTATTCATCTTGATGATCACCATCATGGCAGATTTCTTGGTATTGCATATTTAGCACTTGATGTATTTACGATATCAAATCATTTCAACTGTCTTAGGGCATCAGTATTATTATTTTCCTATGTTGCAGAAGACTTGGAAGCTCAGAGCTGTTGGGTATCTTTCCTAAAGGCACAGTAGCTGCTATCATCCCTCCTCTCACCAATATTGCCTGAGATAGCCCATAGCCCTAGCATCATTGCTTGTCCTCATGAGCTGTTCAGTTGAGCTCCAGAAATACCAGATCACCAGACCGTCTCAAATCAGGGGCAAAGCTAAGCCAAGATGGTCAGTGGGAATGAATTAGAAAGATCCCTGCTGTGGCCTGAATCCATAGTTCCATATTTGAAGACACTGGGAAACCACTCAAAACTAAGGACCTCTACCCACAAACAGCAAGGAGCTGGGATCCCCAGAATGCCAGAGGCTGTTTCACAGACCTAGAGAACTTCCTGGGAAATTCCCCCACTACTTCTGCTTTCACACTTTGTGGTGACCTCTTTTCCCTTCTAATTGCAGACACTGGAAAGGGGATCCACCCAGAAGCCCCCTCCCACGAGTATAAATCTAAACAGACCCTCAGCCTGCAGTGCAGTCCTCCCTGCCCAGCAGAACTCTTTTCTCCTGATTTGGCTTTCTTTCTCCTCCAATTTTTCTAAAAAACTTATAAAACTGCAAAAAAAAAAAAAAAAAAAGTATATATGTATATATTAAAAGCCTCCACTCGGTAGGGAATGTGTTTCTGTTTCATTTAGCAAAATAAATCATTTGGCCCTTTCTGAAGTTGTCTAGTCAAAGTCTGGCTCCCGGATTCAGCCTCAACATCACCTATATGCTCTCCTGAGCCACACGCCACTGAAGGGGGCTGCTTCGTGCTAGGGGAATTCAGCTGCTTCTTAATATGTAATAATCGCCATTACCTCTCAATTACTTAACAAATAGAGAAGCACAGGGCCATGCTATTTCAAAAGACTCTCCTGAGAGTAGGACTGGAGCCCTCCAAGTCTTACCCAGAGTTTGCTGGGAGAGTGCAGGTCATGAGATCTTTGAATACATGCCCAGGGGAAGATGCATATATTATGTGCTAATAACTCCAGCCACCATGATTCCTTACCCCTCCACTTGAAGCTCAGCCCTGGGAAACACCCTGCCCTTTCTTTCCCTGTGAAGAGAGACTAATCAATTAGGAAGAGAATTTAATCAGTCCTCTTCTAACTGAAGATTGTGGGGCTTACCATACTCTCAAACTTAGAACCACCTGTTGGTTGGAGGTGAAATAGCAACCCAGCAAAGATTTAAAAAACAAACAAACCAAAACATCAATAAAGTAATGGGGAGACAAGAAGTTCAATTGTTTGGTATTGTACAGACAAATCAAAACAAAATGAAACTAAATAAAGAAAAAAGCTCCACCCAAAACAAAAAACTGAAACCAAACAACCAGATCATAAAACAGTTTCCTCCTCAACTTTGGAATTGTGGTAGATACTGTGAGTTTTGAGTTTGCCAAATAAGTGAGTATTGTTAAAATTCCATGAAAAATACCCTTGGGGCAAGTTACCCATAGTTTTTTTTTTTTTTTTTTTTTTAAAGAAATGCACTCTTTCTCAAGGCAATTTTTAGCCTCTTTCTTTTATGAGAAAGAAGCAGCAAAAAAAGACCTTTAGCTTTAGATACACAATGTGATTTAGATTTCATATAGGTTTGCAGCTTTGGAAGGATCTTGAGAGTTTCTGATGGCATGAGAACTAAAATTAAATTTGAGTTTAGCTAGAAATCCTCAATGCATAATGAGTATTAAATGTTAGGGATCTGTCTACCCATGAAACTTTCGGTTTCATTTCGATTGGCATCTCTGAATCCTCGGAGCTGAAGGCACACTTTTAATTTCCAGGAGCAGGCAGACTTCAGGTATTCTGCCTGCTGGCTTTGCGTGGGTCTTTTACACAGAGTGAATAGCTGTGCACTTCTTGGAGAATCAAGGACTAAAGTAAAGAGGAGATAAGAGATTACCCTTTCAGAACCAGATTCCCACTAAACCAAAGGTAAGCTCTTTGTAACTATTGATCAGGAAATAAATCCTCTTGATTATTCTGCAGAGGCAGGCCAACCTCTTCTCCGTCTGCTTTTTAAAGTTTCCAACAAATAAGGAGTTTATACTGACCATGCATTTCTTCTCACAGACTGCCCCATTCAGAACTCTTCTTACTTTAATTGCTAATGTTTTTCCCTCCTCAACACAGGAAGTAAAAATGCCCTCACTAGTGAGTTGAACTTTTCCATTAAAAAAAAAAGTTCCAAAACATTTACATATTCAATTTACCTAGTCAAAAAGCAATGAGATATTGCCGTGCTGGTCAACATCTTGCTGCCTCTGGTATTATGTTTCAGTTTTATGCAAGGAGCAGTGATGGAGCGCTTTAGCTTTTTATAGGTGCAACACTTTATGAGGATATCGGATTTTTTTCTTATTAATACTCCAAACAGCAACATTCAACTTGTTGAACTCATAAGTCTTTGCCAAGCATTGCTAGACATCAGCCCCAGTGGAGGTGGTGCACAGGGCGTAATGATTAGCGTATATATGTTTATGTTATTTTAGTAGAAAAATCCATGTGCCATTGGTAATGAATTGAAGGTTAAGCGACAATTTTTCTTTGCAACCACCCTTGTCATACCGTCTGTGAACTGAAAACTGGATTAACCTTTAATTACCCTCAATGATCTCTCAACCCAAGACCATGTTACCCACTCCTACCAGCAGTATTTGCATATACAGTTTAATGAGAGAAACATCTGTTTGCTTATTTGGTACCATTAATATTATGCAGATGACTAGATATTCACAATGTTATAGGCATTCCTGCAAAGGTCTCATCTTCTTTCTTCATTTCTAGTCTTTCTTCCTCCACCCACTGATTCAGCTGAACTTGTGTTAATTAGAATTAAGGGCTGTCTAGAGCCAATGGCCTCATATAGAACTCACAAATACAATGTGATCTGAATTCTTTTCATCTAGGGAAAACTCTGCTGGATCCTACAACAAGTACACAATATAGGCCTGTGTATGTGTCTTAAACAAAACTATGTTTTCTTCTCTTTAATCCAAAGTTACACACACTCACAAAGAACTTTTGTATGTCTATTTTTGTAAACACTTGCTTTCACATACAGCTTTCATGTTCTTCTAGAACGGTTATATCAAATGCTTCTTAGACGGAGTTTGGCAATTTTAGTGCTTGACTGAGCCCTTGGAAGCCAATGCAAATTTTCCAATCGAACCAAGCAACTTGCCTGCAGTCACCTTCGTGGCTAGTGATGGAGCTGGGTCTGGGGTCTGAGCCTAGTGTTTTTTTTCATTGAATGGTGCTGCCTCTCTCTATGAAAGAAGTTCCAGACACTTAGACCAGACAGTAGAAGCCCTTTTTATATAGTTTCCTGGAAATTCTATATAGTTATCAATTAAAGCCATTTTAAAGATATATACATATATATGCATGTATGTACATGCATTATGTATTTAAAATACATGGTATATGTATCCAGCAAACTTATTAGGGTTTGTGTATGTGTGTTTTGATTCCTGCATATGCAAATCTTCTGTTCTTGCGTTGGTCCAAAGATAATGAAAGATCCTTAAAGATTTTCAGGCCTTTAATTTCATGGTAGATTTTTCAATACTTCTTTCAATATGAAAAAAAAAAGTGCTGCTGTGTTACGCTTTTTAAAGTGATAAACTCTCAGTTCTGGCTTAATTTCACTCCCTCTGATCATAAACTCTACTCGGTATCACCACCTTTACTGCCGCCAGCCTCCCAGCATATGCCATGGAAATTATTTTATAGAGCTGCTCCCCATGACTGCATTGTCTCATCAGAATGAAAAAAATTCTTGGCTTTCATTAGTGAATCTGTCCTCATTAATTCAAACTAAATGGTGGTGGTGGTGAGGGGGCTTCCAGATTAACTCGTGAATACTTTGAACCATCGGCATTTTTTTATGGGAGCGTGCTATTCTTATTTCCATGGATGATCTGTAATTAAAGCTGGGCTGTGACTCTGAAGGTCTTTAGGATACATGATTAGATTCCATTGGTTTGTGATTTCGTATCCATTACTTGCAGGCAAAGGTGTATTATGAGATGACAAGAAGCAATTTTTCCTTCACCGTTTTCAACCTTCCCCTTCCACCTCGCCTTCTGAAGCATTGTTCATTTACACCATCTATCCAATAAAGAGCATTTCTAAAATGGGGGGGAAAAAAAAGAGCTAGTTCAGATGGAATCTGGGTTACTGTCATTTTCAAATAAATCAGATTTTTACTTTACTCTCCAAGTAGAAATGAACACAATGTAGCAATTTGCTTTTAAAAGACATTTTGAACAACTGGCATGAAAAGAACACTGGGGAATAAGTTTCTCTCTGAAATACAGTTATTTCATACCATGAGGCTCCCTAGGTCATGTAACATTCAAATACTAGGGGAATATGTATCCCTTCCAACCGTGACTACAAATACTGTATGTGAATATCTGACACATGGTAGATTCCTGTAACAACAAACATTTGCTGGGTGGAGGGAGGGCTAAAGTGGGACAAGTATGAGACATCCTGACTCAGTGTAGCCATTTCTGGAATCTGAAGAAGTTTACTGTTTCCAGTGAACTAAGTACAAAGTCTAGTCCTAGGACAAAGTTTTCCTAAGAGAGATATCAATGTAACTCACCACTTGTGGCAGTAGATGGTCTATCGTGTGTCTCATGGGCACCCAATATGTGTTCCTAATCACTCCAGAACCGCTTGAATAGAAATTAAAGTCAAGATGTGAGTGTATATGAAGGGCTGTGTGTTGAGGGACTCATTTATGGAAAACTGCAATTATTAGAAAATCATCACAAATTAACTTTTAGCTCTGTGGTAATCTATATATCTTCCTTTGTTCATGCTACAACTTTTCTTGTTATTTTGTATTAGACCTGACCGATGGGTGTTCTTACATGTTTCTGGATGTATTCTAGAGTTCAGAAACTATAGTATGTGCTCCTGGGGATGCTGATGAGGGTTCTGAATGCATTCATTCCAAGGCAGGAGGGGCAGGTCAGGTTTCCCTTGTGGGATGTAAAGGGCACCATCACTGACCTATCCTCGAGACACCTTTGGCTTCTGTTGTAATTGCATGCCACCTATTTTTGACTTAATTAGAACTCTTGGCAAGGGATCAAGCTCTTGTTGCACTAGGAAGTGGAAGCATAGATGCTTAGGTGATGGACAGAAAGAATATCTAGGGCAGATCTTGGTTTCTATGGTCCTATCAACACTAGGGCATCTAATCCAGCCTATAATCCATGAGGGTGAAGGAAAACAACACTAGAATTTCTATTAACATGTTTTGATTAAAAAGATAAATATAATAGGTAGTACTAGTACTTATGATAGGGATTGAAAACAACATATGCATATAATTTGATCATAGACGAACATTACTGGGGATGATGGAATCCTCTTTCAGGAACAGGGATACATGATTAAAAATGTTTGCAGATCTTTAGTCTATAGGAAGATGCATCATATTTTCCAGGACAACTGAGTGGACCCTGGTCAACCTCTTCCATTTTGTCTTCTGCTCCATCCCACCCATTTTCCAATAATTCTCTACATTCCAGACAACCCACATAGCTTTATGGTCTGTATATATGAAGCTGGGTGTGCCTCAGAGCCCTGGCACCTGCTGTTTTTCAACCTTGGCTTATCTTTACTTCAGCTTAGTGAATTTTTTCCTTTTGTCTACAGTTTCCTGTATTTGTTGGACACCGAAGATATCTCTCTTTCCACAGGTCCTATCACCCTTTTCTCAGATCTGTTACTGTTTCACAAGTTTATCTTCCTTATTGTCTACTGAACAACTCAAGAGCAAACAGTGCTTCTCATTCATTCGTGTATACATGCACAGAGAATGAATGGATGAAAGAATGAAGCAAAAGCCATTTTCCTTGCCACATCGTTTGGATCCTGTGGCTTGTTTATCTCACCAGGAGGGGTTGCTGTTGGCATGCCATGTGATAGGGAAAGTCTAACACTCGGATCATTTCAGAGAAGTAGGTTCTCTTTCAAAATGGCAGGATCTAATTTTGATGATTCCCTCCCTCGCCGCTCGCTTGGGCAAGGGAGATAGATGAGCCAGAAGGCAAAATGAAGACTTTGACTTTATGAAGATGTATTTCGTGCCTGCGATTCCCTGGGAAATGCTGCTGAAGAAATTGTTGATCCCTTTCTCTTTCTCCTAGAACAGAGAGGCTGTTCTGGAACAAGTAATAGACTATTAAAGAGGCCTTTGAACATATCAATGACAGAAACAGCAACTAACACCCATGGGCAGATTTTGTGAGGCCCCAAATCACATGGCTGCGCTGGGAAGCTGCCCAGTCAGGGGATTCCTTTGTCTTCCCTTGGGAAACCAGATAGAAAAACACACCGAGCTAGGTGAGATCGTTGTATCAGCCATCATGTGGGAGAATGCATTGCCATTTGCCTTGACAAACTGTGCTTTTAAAAGTCAAGTAATTATGAAGAATTGGCCCATATAATTTGGGGGTACAGCATGCCCCACCCTTTGAATTTGCTATGATTATTATTTTTTACTTTCTTTGAATTCAAGGACATTTTTATACCTTAGTAATAATTAACATTTCAAAAGTACTTTTTTACCTGCTGAGATGGTTCATTCCGCTAATATGGGTAACGCTGTGGACTTGAATAATTAGTGTAAATTGCCTTTGAATAACACAGAGCTGGGAACAACTCTAACTTGCTAGAGCTTAATGCCCCTTGCATTACAGGATGAAGAGTCCTTAATGGGGCCTGGAAAAACAACTAATACCTACAAATCAAAGGAGAAAAGCCATTTTTGATGCATTTGTCTGGGAGTGTGAGTTTTAAACTAAATTGTTAACACTTCCTCCCTGCTGAGGGGCAGGGATTAACTAGGCTGGGAGATTCTTTGAGAATCTTTCACACTGACCAGGGGAGGTAGGGGGTTCCAAATACAAGTGTTTTCTTAACCCTAATCCCTACCTCCCTGACCAGGACAGCATTGCACTACCCTCTAATTAGGTGAAGCATTAGGAGGTGGATAAATGCGTTCAGGGGCGAGAATAAAGCGATTCGTTCACTGCAGACCATGATAGTGATTTCTAGGCGCTACTTAGTTCCTTTCAAGATAATAACTTTTCTCTTTCTAACAAAAGCGTATTCAAGCAAACCTCAAACACGTATTTATAAGCAATGATAATTATCTTTGAGGATATTGAGGGCAGTATACTGACAAACTGTTTTTACTCTCCTTTGCATTTGTCTAAGTTTCATAAGATTTTAATGTCCCAGAGAGGAACAGCCCACGCAGTTTCTACTCTGACCCCAGTATTACAATTATTTGCACAATCTGTGCAAAATCTAATAACCTAACCCCCCAAAAGTATTCACATTCAAATGATCTTTTCAAGAAAGGAGGAAAGGACATGCTGCTTAGGAGCTATCTGAAATAAAACCATTTGACACCTTTTGCACATATAGTTACCACTGAACATGTCTTTGTTTGTTGAACATGTGTTTGTTTGTTTTTCTTAAGATTTTGTAGATATTCTTCTCTGAAGTGCAAGTTTAAATGAAAGCAGTTACAGAAGAACTTACAACTTTGGTGTTATTAACAACCTTTACCCATGACCAATATTCTAGGGCTACTTAGCCTTCTTAAATCAGTTTCTACACTCAAAAAAATCCAGACAGGTACTGCAAGGAACAGGTGGTCTTTGACACTCTGACAAGTCATCCCAGAATTGCATACACAAAGTTTTCCTCTGTTTTTGCCATTTTAGCTCATGTGTGGACTGAATCTATTGTCCTTTATCTGTCCCAGCCTATGTCTCATGTGCTACAAATGTATAATGGAAATCACTACAGGTAAAAAGAGAAATGATAACAGCAAATAACAAAACAGAATATTCTGCCTCTTCTCTGAGGGCTTTGAAGGCCCTTGGCCCTTTCCCTTTGGTCCTTTCTGAGAACGGGTGAAAGGCAGTGATCACAGTGGGACCTTTCGGAACAAGTTCTCCCTGTTTCTCCCTCGTGAATGTTCTTCTCTGAGGATTATAAATGAGCCAAGACCTAAAAGAAGAGAAAAGAGAAACTGGAGATGGGTACTGGGACTTCAGGCTTCATTTTTGAATTAGTTTCAGCTGATTTGGAGGAGACACTGCTCAGGTGACTGGCAGACACATCATGTTGCTATTTAAAAACAAACACAAACATTTTATTTACACTGCATGGAGCTTCCCTTCCCACTTCCACCCCCATCATGGCTGGTTGAAGGTATGTCTGCTTACTGCTCAGTTACCTATGCAAGGCAAATCACACTACATTATCCAGGATTATGTTGCCTCTCAATCTTATCAGCTTTGTTTCCTAAACTACAAAAAGATCTAACACAGTGAGGGTTAGCAGTTTGGCTTAGGCAATCTCCAGAGTCATCCATCACTGTCACCGGTTAGCAGGAGGCATTAGGCACACCATGAGGGGACAGGATGCTGGGCTCCCCAGCCCCAGGCCCTTTCCTTCATTTTATGCGTGACCCGCTCCTTGCTTGTCCGTCCATACTATCGAAGCTTTCTTTTCTTTGGTAAAAGGAAACACATATCCTTTGCCGTCTGAAATCTGTATCTTACACATCACAGGTGGTTGTTTGCTTGTCTTTAAACGCTTAGCAACTGTAGATGAGAGAGGGAGCAAATGTGTACTGTTAAATAATACATTCTTGAGCTAAAAGGAGGGTAATAAATTAGAGGGAGAAAGGTTAATAGATTAAATCTGACCAATCCCATCGTCCATGTTTGATTTGGATAAACTGTGCCCACAATGGGAATTCTCAGCCGAAAGGATACAGTCAGTTCAGCAACTAGGTTTCAGCATCTTCTCATTTCAACATTTCTGGGATTATTCCAAATGTGACGGTTTCTGGCTCTTTTAAACAGCCTCCTCCTGAGTTAGTGAGGACATCTGGATTCTGACCCAGTTAAATAACCGTCTTGGGCAACCTTATCCACTGTGAAACAGCAAGAGATTTGAAAACAGAATCTATTACCCTATTTGTGGTCAAAATCTGATAAGATCGTGTAATAGGTCTCCTAGTAGAAATATCTGAGTGTTAAGTAGTAAACTTGATAATTGTAAGAATACATTTACTGCAGCAAGAGAGAACACCAAACCAGAAGATTAACATTTCTCTGACAGAATTACACATTCAAGGAGTTTGGCCTCTTATCACTTTATAGTGAGGATAGAAAGTAGGAGTGATCCTCTTTAATTTGTAATTATTTAACTGAAATGTGGGGTCCGACGGCCTCATTCTTACCCTTCCGGGCCAGGAGACATTGGTATGCGGAATACATGCAAGAAGGCACAGTACTTGATTATTCTTTAAAACCAACTAAGAGAAGTTAATCTCATTGAACTTCTTTTTATTCAACAAAAGAGTTGGATGTTTCCAAGTCTAATGTGACTATAATGTTCATTAAATGGACTTCTTTACACCTTTAAATGGATTAACAGCACATCTTCACAGTCTAATTATTATACATGTCATTCAAAAAAATCACAGATCTAATTCTGGAGATGATAAAGGTCTTTCTTTTACCATTATGGAAAAGACACTCAGTAAATGGATGTGATTTTTATCTGTGCCAGTTTCTGCCCCCCCGCGCCCCCCCCCCCCCCCCCCCCCCCCCCGCCCCAAAAGGGCACCTGTTGCTTCCAGAAGGTGGGAGGGAAGGCCAGCGTTGAGTGTGCTGAGCTTTCCTGCCCTGGTAATGTTCGTTTAGAGATTTAGTAGCTGACCAGGCCACTGCTTGCTCCTTCGGGCTCCCGGTGCCAGGCACCTCAGACGTCCCTCCCACCTAAGCCTGCCCATTAATGACTTCAATCTGTTCAAAGCAGCTCTTAGTCAGATAAGGATAAATTATGGATGCCCCGTTCAGTCTTAGGCCTTTGAGGCTCCTCTGAATAATTTTACCAGCCTTTTGGATAGGGAGAGAAACTCTTTCCTTCTGCTGGGAGAAATAGAAGTTCAGTTTTCACATCTACATTTAACATCGACCATCTCTCTCTCTGTCTCTGTCTCTGACTCTGTCGCTCTTTGTTTCTCTCTGTCTGCAGAGGGAGCATTAAACTTGGTGTGCTCTGACAGATCACTGATGACTTAAGGATGCCACAGGCCTTGCTTTGGAGCAAGTGAGTACAGAACACTCTAGAAACACTCATGGAGATGAAAGGACGTCTCTGTCCTTGGGGATAGATGTCTAGAGGAAAGGGCCTTGGAATGCCACAGTGAGGGATTCAAGCTTTAAAACGGAAGAAGGCACAGATTTGTCCCCACTCATCCACTTTACTGGTATTTGTTGGGAAATGTTACAGGCCAGGTACTGTGCATAGCCTATCAGATGCAGTGCAAAGTTGAGCAGACACATTTCCTATTCTCACAGTGGTCAGTCTAAGAGTCATTAACATGTAATTTTGAAAATTGGAGGCATCAAATGTTCCCTTTGGGTGGGGGCTTAGAGCTGGCAACCTGGCTAGAAGGTTGACGCTGGGGTCTTGCTTTGAGGCAGTACTTCCTTAGCAAGCTCACACTATTTTTTTTTTTTTTTTATCACTTTGTACCTACACAGAGATGCTTTGGAGTGGTGCTAATGGAGGTTTGGGATGAAACTGCGGAAAGAAGCAAAGCCCTGCCCCTCCCATGGGCCTCTGAAGTTACTCATCCTCTTTAAGCCTTGCTTTCCTCATCTGTCAACTGGTAATTACATCCATTTTTCAGTGTCTTTGTGAGGACTGACAAACAACAAATACATAGGGTCTAGCACACTGTCTGGTACATAGTGGATGTTCAATGCAGTCTGTGCCCCTGAACCTGCCAATCATCTGCCCTTTTCATTGTCCTTCTGCCCTCCCTCAGCCCCGTGTGCAGTTATTAATCTTCTGTGATATTTAATTAACTCAGAGTAAGGTCTTTTTTTCATAAACAAAGCGTAACAGCTTAAATCCTGCCCGTATTAGCAGTCTTTACCTTTCAAAAGGAAAATCCTTTAGCATCCAAATCCTAAGGGGGCTAGAGCAATGGCCAGTGGGGTTGACATTTGAGCAGATGGACACCCCTTGGCTTGGGCAGCCACAGAGCCCGTGACCAGAGACTTCTAGCTAGAGCCCCATTTTAGACTCGGTGGCTCCTTCTCCGTCAACATCCTGAAACACCATCTTGGGCCTGGCTCGTGTCTGCCTTCCAGCTCTGGGTTATGACGGAAGACGGTGGGCTCCAGGATCAGCATGTACTGTCCCCAAGCCTGAGTGCCCCGGGCACAAAGCTCAGGCATGACGCTCCTGTTCCCCATCTCTGCTCGCCTTTTGGTCTCCTTCCTTCCACAGGATATGGCAGCATCTGCTCAGAAAACTCTTTCATAAATCATTTAAGATCCATGTGTACCAACATCAATTATTAGAATTAATTGCTCCCTAAAACATAAGGAATTGTGCTACAAAGAGTCAACATTAGCTCGGGAACTGTAAGCCTCTTCTGTCTTCTGAAGGCGCATGAGGAGGGTACCTGAAGAAAGCAAACATCAGCTTTGCATCGTGCGCTGGGTACTGTGTCCTACCTAATAAATACTGAATGAGTAAATAATTTTGTTTTCTCTCTCCTCGTTATAAAGATTCAGTCATATTTGGCCAAGTAACTTCAGGGACTGTCATTAAATACTTTTCAAATACTGCTTTCTCTAAGCTGTATTCTGCATTGGAAAATGTCTACTGATGTATCTGGAAAGTCAAGGTGGAAGGAGTTCGAGCAGAAATGTCCTCAAAATTGAGACTGTCCGCTCTGGGGAAGAGAGAGACAGTAGGAGCTCATACTGCTCACTCACTCTGGTGTCTTCTCATTCATTCCAAAGGGGACCAGGGATTTGATAGTGTATAATGGAATATTAAATTACAGAAATTAAGCTCTTACCCAAACATGTTGTAAATGGCAAAAAAAAAAAAAAAAAAAAAAAAAAAAAAAAAAAAAAAAAAAAAAAAAAAAAAAAAAAAAAAAAAAAAAAAGCCAAAAAAAATTAACTATAAAAGCCTGATACCAGACAAGTTACTTTTACTTTAAGGAATAGAATTCTAGCGTGTGACCTGGTAGAGTAGTGGTTTAGTCAACTGCCTCCAGTCTAAGTTTGGTCCACATACATCCCAAACACTTGGGTTCATGTCCCAGGCTGAGGAGAACAATCAGGATGTAAAATATGTAAATAAGTAAGTAAATACATAAATAAATATTTCTTTATATTCTCTCTTCCTGCCTGCTTACCTTCATTCCTGCCTGCACCACTCCTTTAAAAAAATAGAATTCTAATAGTTTATTATCTTCATATAGCTATATGCATATATATGGATATATGGTATATATGGATATAATGTTTATAGCATAAATAAATGATTTTATATGTAAATAATATGCATGTTACATAGGAGATGATATTAATACCAAAGGACCATTCATAAGCCAGAAGCCGCAGATTATTGTTTCAAGATTTGTTCCACCAGGGACTTCCCACTTCCATCTTATACTTAGCTCATCTGTAAAATTGGAAGGTTAAACAAGCTTGTTATATTTCATGTTAATTTCGTCCTAGGCTTATCAGGGAATAGACAACATGCTTTGATTTGCACTTATTGGGAGACCTGACACCAGCTTTGAATGCTTAGGAGGGAAAAGGATCTTCATGCAGGAAGACAATTGGACTACTAATATGTGGAAACTATACCAAAAAGTATGTGAAAATGATAAGTTCACATTGAATTTCCACAGGGCGGAGGCTCCCTCTGCTTACAAGAGGACCGTGACAACTCTTGCTGATGGAATAAATGGGATCATTATATTTCAGTCTCTGAATAATTATCAGAAGTGAAGCTTTGTGAATTCTTTCCTAATGGGGCCACCTGTCACCCTTCAGTCTTTGTATACAATGGCATTTTGTTTCTGAAGACATGGGCCCTAGTTTAGCTCTTCCAAATGTTAGGGACGGGGTCCTGATTCCTCCCTGTCTTACTATGATGAATTGATGCATATTTAGCTGGTTAAGCACCCTCCACCCAACATGTGATTCTGCATGTCCAAAGTGCCAGTAGCAGGCAGGTGAGCTCTGCAAAGCCAGGTGCTCCCCGGTTGTTGTTCATACATAGAGAGACTTGATTGCTGAGACAAATGTGGGGGATGTGTTGGATGGTGTTTTGCTCACCATTGCTACCCCCACTCCTCCCCTTGCCCCACCGCCTGCTGCGACCAGCTGCTCTGGGCTTGTGGGTGGTTTGGTGGAGGCTGTTTGCAGAGAACTGGGGCTTCCGGGAGACCTGACTCAGCCAGCTGCACATCTTTTCCTCTGAGGCTGGACAGAGAAGGCAACTCAGCTTTGACATCCTTGGTATTGTCCACAGACACTTGGTGTACAGAGAGCCTCCCTGTGACTCTCTGGCCAACGAGTCTAGATTTTTCTCTGCCAGGGCATTCTGTGACAGCCCTATTGCCATCATGGATTGGTTTGATCTGTGAGATGAGAAGAGTTAAACAATCTCACTCTCTTTCATGTTAATTTAGTCCTCAGCTTCTCAGGGAATAGACAACATGCTTTGATTTGCACTTCTTCAGAGAGCTAACACCAACTTGGGATACATGGGAAGGAAAAGGATCTTTGTGTCGGAAATTATTGGACAGTTAACATATGGAAACTATACCAAGCAGCATGTGAAAATGAGAAGTTCATGTTGTCGGGTTCAGGAGAGCTGTGAATGGCAGGCGCTCACCCAGAGCTTGGGGACCTCTGGCTCTGGTCTAACGCTGGCATTAACCCGAGTCTCCTTCAGGAGGTAGAGGTGTGGGGACAGAGGATCAGGTCACAAGGAACTGATTTGATAAAGTACTTTCATTAAGGCGTTCTTGTATTTCCTTCTCTAAAACAAAAGGGAAGCATATTGAACTTTATTTTTTTCATTTGAGTGATGCTGCTTTTGTATTTGTATGAAAAGTGCCTCTGAGGGCTTGGAGTGTGAGTAGAGAATGAAAGCGGAGTCCAAGTCCTTACATTCAAGTGATTTTCTTTACTGGGGAATTTTAGTCCTCTGGGTCTGCCTAGATCAAGGTTCTACCATTATTGGGAAATCAAACTTCACACTCACTAGGACTTCTCACACCTACTTCGTGAAAGGTTCAGGTTTTCATTATTGATGCAAATTTTAATCAATATTCAAAAGCATTCACTCCTAGGGCAGAAAGAATCCCCAGTTCTTTCTTCTATCCCCAAAAGACTTCCCTCCCTTAAGCTGGACCCAAAGAAAGAGTGCCAAATTGGCCTCTGAACCTACTTAAATCTTAAATTTTCTTGCAAATGAGGATCTTCAGAAATACCCCCAAGCTTTCCTTCCCATCCCTAGCTGGACCAGACACTGGCACCTCAGCACCCGAGAGACTCAGCTATGTATTGCCATCCTCATTTAATAGATTGTGTGATTCCGATCACAGCCAACTGACACCTGTTGAAATCATAGCAGAGCCCCCACTTGAAACTTATCATAAGCAAGATGTCAGCTCAATTAATCCAACAGTAGGCCAACCCAGGAGATTCTGCTCATGCCCAGACTGACGCTCGCAGTCAAGTTCTGGCTTGTTGTCTGTTCTCTGACAAGCCCAGGACAAAATTAACACTAAATATAAGGTAATTTAATTAGTTCCTCCTATCCCAGCAGGCAGGTCCCAGCACCCTGGGTGCCCTAGGCCTTCTAGCAAGCAGAAGAGCGTTGCCGGCCCCCCTCCAACCCCAGCAAGTAAACTCTTGGGTTGTGATTTCATTATTTTAAGTGGGAGATTTGCAATCAAGGGTTTCCATGAAACACCTCTGAGCACTAAAGCAAAAGTGTGGTACTAAAGTATGCTAAAATTATTTGCAGGAAAGCATACCTTGTAAGAGCCAAGATTCTTCAAGGAATATATGTGCTTCTTGGGGGATGGGGGTGGTGGGGCAGAGAGAGAGGGGACCCTGGTTTAAAAGGAACAAGAACTAGAAGACTATTTGAAAGGGCCAAAATTGTTTTAAAAGTTATAATGAATATAAGAAAAAATACACTGTGAAATTAGTTTATTATTAAGATCTTCCTCAAGCTGATATTTTTTGAAGGGACACAAAGGCCCCTTTTATTTCCAAAATTTTAACAGAGTTGACCCTTGACTCCTGCCTTCTTAGTGAATTGAACATCAGACTGTTTAACCATTTTCCCCATTTTCCCACTCTCCGCTGTTAAGCCAACATGAAGGATGTGAGGCAACAGGTATGATGTTTCTGAACACCAGCCCCAGCTCCTCAGTCTGTAGAAAGAAAGAAAACAAATTGAAAAGGCTTGAGGGAAAATGAAGCATCTTATGACTGAGATATTAGCCAGCTGAACCTTGAAATTGTAAGTCGATGACCAATGGAGATCTGTGGCGAGCAAGCGTTTGGCCCCCTGGTGACCTACAGCAAGGCATGCTGAAGGTGGGCTGGGGCTGGGTGTGTGGGGACATGACTTTCTCCATGTGAAGCCAATTAGAGTTGTCAAAACAATAAGGAGATTGCACCACGTTTTTGTTTTTTTCAAGTGTAGATAAAATAAGGTCAATAAAAGTCTGAAGAGTTCATTCAAAAGGCAGATCAGAGGGAGACACCAAATCATTGAATAAGTTAATTTGAGCAAGGAAATGACAGCTTCGGGAGCTGCCAGTGACTGACTGGGAAATCCCAGCCCTGGGTTTCCATCTTGGTGCCCTGGGTTCCCTAGTTGGGCTTCAAGGGCTCAGGGTCGCTGTTTCCTTGCCTCTTTTGTGAGGAAGCTGGAGCATTGGAGCTAAAGTCCAACCCAGCTCCATGTACTTGATAACTCAGCACTCTAGACACCTTTAGCAGGCACTTCCCAGCCAGGGCTGTGCATTAGAATTACCTAGGGACCTGCCAGGCCCGTCCCAGACCAATTCGATCAAAATCTCCAGAGGGGGGAGGCCTAGGAATCTGTATTCTGAAAATTTTCCACGTGATTCCAATATATGACCAAGACTGAAGACCACTGAATTCTTTCTTTCTGATACATAGGAACTAGAGATACCGAAACAAGCTGCCGGCCCCCGACTCCTCCCCAGCATCCTTGAGAAGAGCTGATATTTTCTTGATGGGAAGGGATCAGACAAGCTGCTCAATCTTACGCTCGATTTCCTGACAATTAGAGCAGGAAAAATTTGAACCAGTGACAGATCACAGGTGTTGCTAGCAATAAATTACAAGAACCCTAAAGCTGCCTGCGAGCCTGCTGACTGATGTTGCTGGAGGGGCAGTGTGGCCATCCCAAGCTTTGGGGCAAGGCTGAGCCAGGCTGGGGGGCTGTGTCCAGGCAGATGTCTCTTACACGCCTCCCTCCCTTCTACTGGTCAGTGGTCCTGGGAGCTCAGAACTGACTGTAAGTCCCCCAGCAGAAGCTGAGTAGGGGTCTGCCCTCACCTTGGGACCAGGGTGATTTTAACTCAGATCTGTTGCTTCTTTATTGCTCTCAGCATTCAACCCAAGCTCAGTTCCTACACAAGTCGTGATGGCCGTGAGCAAGGGCCTCTGTGGACGGAAGTCTCAGACCTGCCTCCTCGCAGACACCTTATTCAGCAAGTTAATTTGCAAAAGGAAATGAAGATGTTCCCCCTCCCATGAAGACCACCTGGGTGAAGTGTCTTAGGAAGTGGTTCTAGCTGCAGACAAAAGAGTGCAGCACCAACCCTCAGACCATGGACTCTCCTGTGGGCGGTTCCAGAAGGAACCAGGAAGGTGCCTGGCTCTCTAGAATATGGCAGCTCCAGAACGTGTCTGCATGGACTGTTGAATGAATGAGTTTACCCAGAGAAGGGAAGACTCTTGGAAAGCATTTTGCATATGGGCTCAGTGGCTTGAAGTTCTTTTTGGTTGTTTCCAGCCACTGTGGGGCTTCAAAGATGCCACTTCACTGCTGGGTTCCAACCAGTGATGGGAACTGAGCTGCACAGGCTGCAGCATTCTGTAACACGGCCCTTTCCTTGACAGTCAATGAAAGCAGCGGGAACATGCGTAGTTCTTTCTTTCACTGGCTGGCTTTTGGCTTGAGACCTTCCAAATGAACCAAGGTGTGTAAATCGGGCCCTTGACGTCTCTTTGAAAGGAAAGGGGAACCCCAGGGGGGACCAGGTTGTGTTCAGCATCCACTCCCCCAGGTCTCTGCAAATAATGAGAACACAGAACCCAGGACCTGTGACAACACTGCCTCCACAGGGACTGGATTTAAGAAAGGTGTTTAAATGTTGGAGGAAGGGAGAGAAGGGACAGAGCAGAGCTAGAGACCCCAAGTGGAGAGCTGTACCAATCAGGTCAGCTAACAACAGGCAGCCCTCCTCCCTGGCAGGAGGGCCTCAGTAAGAAGCTGGCGCCTAGAGGTGCCTAGTTTTTCAAAGGAAAATATAATTTGTAAAACAATCAACATCTTAACAAGCTATAAACAACCAGCCCCGACTTCCAGCAGATTTACTGATGCTTGAGTGACTAAAATTCACAATGTTTTTCCAAACCAACTTCGCTAATTTGTGGTCTGGTAGTCATTAGGACGTGGGGTCCCTGGGGACTTCTCCCCACTCAATTCCAACCTAACGATCCACGGCTGGGGTCCCAGTGCTTTTCAACATGGGTGCGGGCCCAGGGCGGTTCAATCTTGTCTTTTTCCCGTTCTCACCTTGTTCGGCCTTGTCACTCAGAGCACAGGATTTGTTTGTTTTGTTTTAAAATTCTCTCCTTTCAGAAATCACCCATCATTTATCACTCATCTTAGATAAGCAATTGTCGGTCGGTCGATGCCGGCTGGCTGGATGCTTTTCCTCCAAACTCCTCTCTCTAGCCCTCCCCCTGCCTCCCAACCCCTGGGGAAATCAAGAAAAACAAGATTCTACTTGTCCAGGCCCCTCAGAGACGCCTCGGAATTGCTGGAATCGTCACAATAAGTGGTAGTAATAGAGCCATATACAGGACTGTAAATACAAACTGCTCGGTAGAGTGGCAAAAAATAATGAAGTAATTAGGTGAACTATTATCAGCACCTGTGACTGATTGGTACAAGCACGTTTCTGGCTTTATTATATTCTTATTTGTCAGGAACCATAAGCAGATTCTGAAGTTGCTAACTTCTGCCCTACACCCAGGGTCCCTCTCCTAAGGGACCTGTCCCCTCAGCCCCCACCATGTGAGGGCCCCAAGACAGGGCTCAGCCCGCTCAGCCCAGGGAAGCCCACAGTGACTAAATGAGAGTCCTGCTTCCCAGCCCATTAGGGTTAATGCCACTTTAATTAGCAATTGACATCATGCCTAAGAGGTGCCATTTAATGCGCCATTTCTAGGCTAAGCGTGTGTCCCGCAGACAGACAGACGCAAACTGCGAGCCCACTCCGAACAGGAGACAATTGAGGGAATGGAGACTTTGACAACTCACTGCCCCTTCTAAATGGAAGGCACCGTTCAAATGCTCAAGCTGCTGTTTTGTACCTGGCAGGCTGCCCTTCCTCCTGGTTGGGATTTCTGCACACAAGTGCCTACTTGCCAGAAATAATAATAATAATAATGAATAATTCAGCATTGATGAAACTAGTGCATCTAGCACGTGACCAGACACCAGGCTGTCCTGTAAGCATCACGTGTATAGTTAGTTACTCATTCATCCCTCATCACCACCCGGTGAGATAGATACTGTTACCGTCTCCATTTTACAGATGGGGATACTGAGACACAGCAATTAAGTGACTCATCTAAGGTCACAGAGTCAGGATTCCAAGTCATGCAATCTGGAGGCAAGGGGCACACCTTAATCTTCTGTCAATTGCCTCTGCTCAGAGGGTGCCGTACGAGACCATGGACTGAGGGCACTCATGGTGTGCCTGGCATGGGGTGGGCATGAGGGAGGGAGGCAGAGACGTGGACAGGGTCATGCTGAAAACCAAGGCAAAAAGGCATTTCCTCACAGACTGGCCAAGTGCTTTGGCAAAATCCAGCAGCTTCCAAGATATGCTTAAGCTGTCTTGGGCTTTCTGGCACCCAGAAACTCTCAGGGTCCACAGCACTGAACTGGCTGGTCACTGAAGGATTTACCGCATCTGTAACAGTGCTTCTGTTTTGTTGGTTTCGCTTCCGTGTGCCTTTTGCCTCCACCATGGATTCTGGCAGAAGGGAGCGGGGCAGGGACCAAGCGGGATGACTGCAGGCAAGTTACCCAACCTCCTTGGACTCAACTTTCTCATCTGTAAAATGGAAATAATGATCCCACCTGCTTCATGGGCTGACTGCCAGGTTTAAATGAGTTAAGAGATACTAATTGAAATTACTATTATCATATATAAAGGCGGGTCGTTTGTAATGATAATGAAGCTGAAAATTTAGGTTCTAGTCTTGCCTTGTCCCTTCCCCCATGGGCCTATATTTCATATTAATCATTTTATCTTCTTTTTCTTAAAAAGGGCCCCAGATTGTATAAACTCCAGGATCCTCAGAACTGGGCCCACTCTGTGAGTATGTAGAGAAGGAATCATTCAGTTCGGATAAGGGCTGTCATCTTGCCTCACTGACACCTGTGAAGCGCCAGGTCTTACACATGAAATCATGTGCGAAGGCCCTTCCTTTGTGGACAGTGTTACAAACTTCTTTTTCAGAAGCCATAGAGCCATAGAAGACAGCTTATGCTGGACTCCTGATAGAGAAACCAACTCATCCCGGTTTGCCTGAGACTGTACCATCTTTAAAGCCTAAAGCACAGCATCCCTGAATCCCCTCCACCCTGGGGAAACCAAGACGGCTGGTCACCCCGCTTGTGGAGGACAGAAGCATGTGACTGTCATCCCCCAGGGGGACCCCAGTGCCTGGCACCGCCTAGGTGCCCTGTAACCATTTGTTGGTGAGCTGTGTGTAAGTCAACCACCAGTGCACAGCGCTCCGGAGTGGGCAGGGAGGTTTCCTGGAACTCCAGCGTGAAATGCCCGTGGTGGTGAAGTTAGATCATCAGAAAGTGACCATTGCTGGGAGCCGGGAGCATTGTGGACTGTGATAAGGGAGACTCGAGTGCAGGATGGCTGCTCAGACCTGGGGGAGTCTCTGATGACTTCTGTGTATCTGCTAACAAACTGTCTTTCATCTAGAATCTCTCCATTGTCGTTTTGCGCTTCAGAAACAACGCCCATGTCCAGGCAGAACCCAGGCTACAAGCTGACTCTGGCAGGCAGGGGGGAAATGGTGCCCCAGGCGGGTCTGTGGAGGGCTTCAGGTCCCAATTCCACATGCTGTGTAGACTCCAATTACCCAAGGACTTAGAGATCAAACAGCCCAACTGTGCCACACAATACAAGAGGTCTTAATTCTACTTTGCGCTACACCCTTCCAGCCAGACCGTGCAAAACAATGCGTTGCATTGATGTTCTCCTGAGCCCCAGACCTTCATGAAATGGTCTCCGCTTATCCCAGCAACAGCTTTATCAAGTGGACAGGGGAGAGTCATCTAGTTTAAAGAACGGTGTGCTTCCCATGGCCTGCGCAGGACAGGGGAACCACAGATGGCTTTAACCACACACTCCTCTACCTTGTCGAGACAGAGACTGTTTATATTATTTATGTATTTATTTTTATTTTTAGGTATACTTCGAGATGTAGTGTTGGCATGTGAGGGAGCACTTTTGCATCAGCTCTTAGCTGAGCTGTGGCATAAACTCGGAGGGCTTGATGGAAGACAGAAAAACCAGGAAAAGGCCACAGATCAGAGACTGGAATTTTGCACATTTTATTTTTCTCCCTTCTCAGTACAAGTAGTTAGCATTTGAAGCGAGGCACAGCACAGCCCCCAATTAATCTGATTTCAACAATAGGTAAATACTCTGGAAAATGAAATCGCTTTGAACATTTTAAGGTTAAGGAAGCGAAACAGCTCGGGGACAAAATTTCTTTGTAGGCATGGAAATATGCAGGCGACAATAAAGACCTAAGCCCACGATTCTGATTTGTTTTCACACACCAGTTTCTTCTTCATATCTAGCTTGCAGACAATAGATTTTTAATTAAGAATAGCACACCAAAGTGATAAAAATGTCAGGATTTGGGGGGAGGTGACTTCATTGGTGTCATGATCAAGTTCTCATATTGCTTTCTAAAAACTAATGATGCAGACACCTTAACCCAGTCAGGCTTCCCTTTCAGTAAGTAGCCTTTTGATAAAGAAAGTGAGAAATACATGTCTGAGATTTGCGTGAAGCTCTACCACAATGTGGAGATCAGGATTAACATCCCAGAGAGAGATGAAAATACCTTGTAGCTGAACGTGCTATAGTGAAAGCCTCTATTTATAGTGGAAATCGACCTTAATATGAAAGGGAAATGATCTCATAGGATTTTCTGTTTTGGAACTAATATGCTAAATCATTCCTTATTTGATGATCTTAAAAAGCAGTTAACATGATTTTGAAAGCAACATTTTTTAAGCTCTGGAAACCTGCTAGTGTCAAAAACTAAAGCGAAGCCAATTGTCCGGTCTAGGCGATTCCTAAACAAAGTGGAATTTTAGTTCTCTACTCTCAAATACAGAAATGTTCTTTACACCATTCCACTGCCCCCAGACACGGCTTATTTAGTGACGTGGGGGTGAAATTTACACGAAAATGTCTTATTGTTTTACTCCAAATTGTCTTGAAGATACTTAAAGTTGATCTAGTGCAAGAAGATCTCAAAATGCTTTGCTCTGTTTTGGACTCAACACTACCAGAATGAACCTGGAGATGTTTACTTTCCTATGATTAGTCTTGAATTTATTAACTCTGTTACTATAAAATTTCTAAATTAGAAACTGAACATTCAGCTTGTTGATAATTTTGAAATGTGATCTTGTCATCCATTGCAAAACATCATGATTACACATATGTGTAAGAATTAAGATGTCTCATGAATGAGCACGAAATGCAGGATAAAATTTTCCTTCTGTGAAATCCGGCAATGCTAAGCAAGTCCTCAGGGTTGTAGAAGTCACTGCCAAGTCAGGGATTTCTGCACACAGGGCTGGTTTCTGTGGGAAGAATGTAGCAGGGAATGTCATGCTCCTTACCTTGTCCTTTACAACTGTTGCAGGCAAAGGTTTCTCCCATTGCTTCTTGTTTCCAGTACCTGGATACAGAGACCGTTTTCATGATGTGTTACTTCTTAGCTGTTCCTTAGGACACAGACATTTTGGAGCATAATGTGGCATGCGTTCTTCACTGCATCTTCTTAGTTTAAATCCTTAAAGATGGACAAATGTGCACTGACTGCCTGGCCGGCACTATAATTCGGAGCCGGCAAGCTTCCTCCAAGAGCCTTTCCCGCAAATGAGCACAGTTTCATGTGTAACCACTAGATGGCGGATGCCAACCGTCTCTGTCAGCCACATTCCCCAGCTTCCCGTCTGTCAGTAACTTACCAAATGTGTTCTGAACAATTCCTCCAAGACAGCTGCACGATTCGATGATTATTATCATTTCATCTTTATATGGAAATTTAAAGGCTCTGATTTATGTTTTGGAAGTAAGAGCCTATATCAGAAAGTGGACTGCTGCATTTGCTATGTAGCAACTTTAATAAACATTGGCACTTAAGGCTGAATTAAAACACAGCTATTAAATGTCGTTGAGTATCCTATCCATTTATCTACCAATGCTTCAATAAACACTTAAGTGTATAGGGTGTGAGTAATGCTGCTGTGCTTCTAACATGTTGAAAGATCATGTTATTACCAGAAATTAATGTGAGTATCAGAAAACAGACATAAGCTCTACGCTGAAGAGTTGGGACATCAGCATAGTATTAAAGCTAAACATGTCGCTGGAATTTCAGCAGATTCATTTCTTGATGTAGAATAAATCCAAATGTCGGGGCAGAAACGAAATCACATGAAGCATTTTGTAAATTCTCATCCCTCTTCTAGCAAAATATGATTCCCTAGTCTCAATAACGTAAACTATAAAGAAAATAAACAAATAAAATCTGCAAGTTCTATGTTGGGGGGGGGTCTATGTTTTTTCTTTTTGTGTTCTTTGCCACGAAATATAGGGATGAAATATTTCACAACGTATTATTTTTTTAGGCTGTTTGCTGCTAGGTCTAATACTCACGCGGTATTCAGAAGGACACAAGAAGATTTCTCTGAAGTTAGTTCCATATCTGAGGAAAGAAACAAGAACTCCTGAGGATCCTTTCCACTTTGAAGAATTAGTAGTTTAAAAAGAGCAAGAAACAAACAAAAAAGAGGGGATTTTGAATTCTTTTGCCCATCTCAAAATAGGTGTGATATTTCTTCTAAGTCAGCCTCTATCCAAAAGAAAAGAATAGTCTCATTTTTAGAGTTGCTGTCTGTTTGTTTGAACTGAAGAACTAGTTGCATTTCAAAATAAAGACATGCCTAATGAAATGATTAAAACATACAGAGCATTAAATTATAAGCAGATGGAGTGAGAGCAGGGGAGGTGAAGCTTGCGAGAGACCCCGGTCCAGGGAAACTGACAGCTTTGGGATTTTCTCCACAAGACGGAAGATGCCTGTGTAAGCAGCAAAACACCAGAAAACAACCTCTGCAGGACAAGCTCTTATTAATTAATTGACTTATTGTGATTAACACCAACGTGCAGGAAGAGTCAGAAACAAAAAACTCCATGTGTATTTTAATGTTTTAAAGAGATGACCACTATCGGACGTGGCAACGATCGTGGAAAAGGAACAGGGATGTTGCAAGTGCAACAAGTAGCCAGAGGGCCCAGAGAGCAGAGATGATCAGACAGACCAGAAAATGACATGCTTCAGGGTTTGGATTATTTGTAAGAAAGTCTGACGTGTTTCTAGCTCTTGTCTGGTCCCAGTTGTTCACCAAACGCCTTCTCTTCACCCCCCTCCCTGAAACTGAGCATTTTAAATATTGCTCTGTAGAGATGGCTACTCTGGTGGAGCAGCGATCAGGCCAGTCGCCTCCAAGGGAGCGCAGGCCACATCCCCCTGGGTTCGAGTCCTGGGCTCAGCGGGAAACAACCATTGTGAACAATAAATAAAAATAAAATGAAATGTTTCTCCCTCCTCTCTCTTCCTGGCTGCCTGCCTACTTGCTTTCATTCCTGCGTGTATCTTTCCTTTAAAAACAAGAATGAACCTGATGAGCTAGAGTAGAGGATACCTGAAAAAAAAAAAGTTTAGGAGGGGGAGCCATGCTCAGCCCCCCAGGTTGTCTGTGGGGTGGCTCTGCAGAATCCATGGGAATTTTATCTTGAATTTCTATCAGGCTGCATTCACCGGGAGTTGGTTCCCTGGAAACCGGCTTTTATTTATTTTTTACAATCTGCGCTGTGTCTCTATCTTTCCTGGATGTACAATGGCATTTTCGACCCATCCGAGCAGCTTCCCGCACAGCAGTGCTGCCTGTGTTTGACTGTGGGTTAATGGATGTAGGTCTAGAGATAAAGGAAATAAACCCTCTAAGATTTTGTCTAAGTTTTAAAAGATGGCTCACCTTCCTAAGTTGTGTGTCTTCTTTGTCCTGAGTATCTGCAAGGGAGAGGCCCCCGGGGCCCGGCTAAGAGTGAGGGTGAGGGGGACTTTCAGAGCTACAATCAACTTTTACTTTCATAACAGAAAGGACACCCCGAGGACAGGGGTGGCGTTCTCTCTCTCTCCAGCAAGGAGAGTGTGTCCCATTCTGGTAAACACCCCCCTCTCCCACCACCTACGCTGTCCTGGCAGGCTCCCCAGGCACTTGGGCACCTGTCCTCTGTTCATGGAGAGAACACTGCTCTGAGAATGGGCCAGTTCTTGCAGAATCTTGCTTCTCCAGCACCATCCACAGACACTGAGCGTGACGGAAACCTAAAGGTGAAGGTGCAGACTATCCATTTCACTCGGCCTCAGAGTCGTCTCTGCCAGCAGACAATGCTGTGTGCTCAGGCACTGAGGGAGTATGTCTCCTTCCCGTCCATTTACTGGGGAGGTTGGGGTTCAGTGGAATGCTGGGCTACACCAACCATGTTGACCAGGTCAAGGAATAGTGAGCCCCTTCCTTCCTCCCCTTCTGATCATTGCACGATCTTGCCCTTTCCCTTCAGCTGTAAAAGCCCTGTAGAATGTGTCCATCAGTCAGCCTCCGTCAGTGCTTGGAACGTAAAGAAGCTTACTATTTCTATATTTTATATATAAATGTTATCTACTGAAATCCCACATTTGGAAAGATGCACTGTACGGAAATTTTATAATGTTCCCATTTCTCTATGAAAGAAGATTTTTTTTTTTAAAGGGAAGTGGAGGGAAGGAAGGTGAGCCAAGGCAGGTAGGAAGAGAGAAGAGGAAGAAGCATTTTATTTATTTTATTTCTTTGTTCACCCTACTTGTTCCCGCTGGTCCTGGGATGTGAACCCTGGTTCTTGGGATGTATGTGGTCTGCACTCAACCCCTACTTCACCAGGGTGTGCTGAGAAATAGACGTTCTTGAGGGGATTAATACTTCATCTCTTTCTTACCTACTGGCCAGAGTGGAGGGTGCAGTCAAGATGCTGGGAACGGGTGGAGAATAGCCAGCAACCAGACAAAACCAAGTGTTAACAGGACTTGAGAGGGAAGAGGACAGAACCGACCAACGGGGAGACAGGTATGGTAGAGCTGTGTTTCTGGGGGGCAGGAAGGAACTGAAGGCACATGCGAGAACTTCCTCCATCTGTAGGTCTGACCTGAATACTTCTTCCTGGCCCCTCCAAGGTCCCACAGGAATAAAGGGGAAGGCGGCAGCTCTGCAAATGGACAGACCTAAGGTGCCGACTCTGCCTAGGTCACACATACCTCGTGAAGACCTCAAATTGTGTCCTCTAAAAACTCAGTTCACTGGTTCTCATCTCCCCCTTCCCTATGCTCCTCCTCATCTTCATCAGCCTCGTAGTTGTAGAATCTAATGCCTTGAACACTTGCCATATTCAAGGTATTTTTCTAAGCTCTTCACACTCAACATATCACTTAAACTTGTTAGTCGCTCTGAGAAGTAAGTACCATGCCCACTCCAATCCCTTATCAGAATGTCACTTGGTCCATGAAAAGAAATCCAGGATAATGGCATCCTGTGTGCAGCAGGGGTCAGGCCTCTGAAAGAACACAGGGGCACCGAAAGCGAATCTTCAACACTAGCCCATTAATGCAAGTCCTGCTACTCAGCACACCTCACAGCAGCGGGCGTGTTACATTGGGCATGGAAGGTTAGCAGATTCAGTTTTCAAGAGATTCAGATGGGCTGTCCTTGCCCTTGAGAGGCTAATCTCGAGGACGAGGAGAGGAGGTGCAGTGATAGGAAAGTATTAGGAAGAGCAGCACGAGGCAAAAGCCAAGGACATAGGTCTCCCATTCTCACGGACCCACCTCCCTGACCTGGGCAGCACCTGAGCCAGTGGTTAAAGATGCAAATACCTGAACTCTGACCCCAGAGATACCGAGTCTGAAGTGGGCCAGGGAATCTGCATTTCCACCAAGGTTCTAGGTGTTTTCCAATGTCAGGGGTTCCTGTATCTCGCGCTGAGAAACGAAGACAGACCGGAGTGAACAGGGGTGGTTTTAGAGACCTTCCTGAGACAGGGAGCATTGGGTGGGTCCTGCCCTTTCTCACAACTTGGATCACTTTTCTCAACTCTTCATCTGATTAAAAATGAAACTGAATTATGGGACTGTGGGGAGCGGGGGCGCACATGCAGAAATAGAGACCACGCTTTTTTGGGACTGGGTGCCTGGAGGGTGAAACAGACACAGTGGAGGTCTGCATCCTGCCTGGGAACTGATGCTTGGAAGATGAAACAGGCTCAGCATGGCTCTGAGGTCCCCAGTGTGCAGTTCAGGGCCCCGACCTGTCAGAAGGAGGCCAGGGGTGTCTCAGTTAGCAATTGTCCACTGCCTGGATGGAAAAGAAGCACAAAAGAACCTCAAAACTTCAAAAGAAGCACAAGGTTTACCCAAGGGCAGCTGTGGATGTGTGGGTGGGTGGGGAGCCCAGGGGAGCTAAGAAAAGGACTGGAGAACAGGAAGAGGGGTGGAGAGAACTAACAATGTATCAATGGCCTAGAGTTTGGACTTGGAGGTGGGCATACCTGGAAGTATCTTCACATGTGTTTTCATCAACAGTGAATTACAAAATTGCCCCATAGCCCCTTCAATATCCATGTGAAGCAATAGTTTCCTGGTAATTTCACTGACATTTTTCCGCACAATCATATTTTAGGGACAGCCACTAAAACTTTCTGGGTGCCAGAAAGCAAAGAAATTGGGGACACTCCTGTCACTCCCAGCGAATGCTTGATGAATTCTTTTTTTCCCCCTTAAGATGCAGTGATGTTAAAGATTTTGCTTCAGGGGTGGAGAAAACCCGAACAAACAAAAGAAAGTCACTCAGGATTTGGAAGACAGAATAGTTAAGAGCCTGAACCATGTTCTGTCTTCAGAAGACAACAGTAGACAGGGCCCCCTGGCAGTTTCACAATAGGTGAGAAGATGTTATCGAAGGAATGGCTTTCAGTGGTTTAAGTTACAGGAGGGAAAACATAGGCTCCGAGCTTGAAGAAGTTAAAAAAAACAAGGATTGTGCAGAACAAGAGAACAAGCAAAACAAGAGGATGAACTGCCAAAGAAAGTGGAATTTCCATCCCTGGAGCCATTCTGAGCGAGAGGAGGGACCTCTTTATTACAGGTTGTTTAGAGTAATGAACCCGACCCCACCGCGATGCATGGGAATGGGCTCAATGACCCAGGCGAAGCTCCTTCCCGTCCAAACAACTCCATAATTATTGACCCAGGTGGCCAAGAGTTTGTCTCAGAGGAGGAAGAGTTCGTTTTCAACTGACTTGCAAGGGCTCAGTTGCCAATAGTGCTTTGTCATTGACTGGATCTTTTTCAAGCCATTTTGTTCTGTGAACACGCCAATGGGGAGGCCCACTCTGCAACTGGTTAAGTATTTGCCGATGGCTCAAGGCTTTCTGGCTAAATATAATTCCCAATGGCCCCGTGTAGGCTCGGGAAAGTTCCCAGAGGTCTTCTGAAGAATTCTGCAGTTCCCAGGAGAAAAGGAAGTAGCAAATACCCTCCATGTTTTCTCTTGCTAGAAAGTTCCATCAATTGGCCTCAATAGATGGAATGGAACAATGGGATTTTTCCCCAGGAGGGTCCACCTCCATCCTGTTTTCAATCTCTTGGTGGTAAGTTTGAAATGGTTCTGGCCTCCTGTCTGCATTTTTGTCCTGTTTTCTAACCCCAGGGGCTTGACATGAGGATGCCCCACCCTCAAAAAAAAAAAAAAAAGGACACTCAGAAGAGATTCTCAGCCAGCTTCAACTCTTCACTCCTGCCTTCATCTTCCAGCCTCAGGATGACCATCTGAAAAGGAGTTTTAGGAAAGGGTTTCAACATTTGACATCCTTATACAATAAGTATTTAGTAATATTAATTTAATAAAAGAAAAGTATAAGCCCTTTTCTCAGGTTTTGGCCTCTTGAGAGGTGAATGATCCCATATGGAAGAATAAACCACACCCACTGGCTCTTGCACTCACGCACACAATATGCATCCTTGAAACAGAGGTCCCTCTGATATCCTCTGTGGCATGAGGAGGACGCAGAAGGAGCTGGCACTAGGTCACACCGTCAGTGTGACCACTTTGGAAGTGGCAATTCCTATTGGCAGGACCTTCACTGACAAATAGATTCCCTGACAAGAGCCCTGGTTCAGATGGTTCTAAAGTGGAAGGGGCAGGGGCCCCAGCAGACTGTGTTCTTCATAATCCTCTACATGCCAAAGACACAGGTTCAAACTCCTAGCCCCCTAGCCTGACCTCTATGACTGTAGACAAGACTCAGACACCATTTAGTCTACATTAAGACCAGGGAGAGTAGATAAATCCTTGCCCATTGTCCTCTGACACCAAGAAGTAAGAACAAATTTCCCTACTATGTCGGGCTCCCAGGGACACTGCTCAGTGAGGTCAGAAGAATTCAGCTGAGGTTCTTGCTAGAATTTTCCACCTCCTAAAACCAGTACATTTTTTTCTCAAGTTCTAACCTTTGATGGATTCCGAGACACTATTTCCAAGGAAATCATTCCAAGTGAAGAAAAGTGGGTATGCATAAATATGTTTTTTTGAAGCATCATTTAGAAGACCGAGAAATCAGAAATCACTGAAATACTCAACCATTAAAAACTGGTTGAGTAAATGATGGTCTGTTCTCTTAAAGGAGTAGTACACAGTCGTTAAAAATTATGCTTTTGAAACTTTATAGCAACAAGGAAAATGCTTGTCACATAAGATTAAGTGAAAAACAATCAGAATACAAAATTTTATATTTCAATGATTACAATGGTATAAAATAAAAATGTGCATAAGAAGCCTGGGAAAATATATATGCATTACTAATGTTTATTTTTAGGTAGTAGAATATTGGGTGGCTTAGAAAAAACTATTTGTTTCTATTTAGATACATCAAGTTTCATCAAATGAGAGTGGATCCTAAGTGAGGAAAAAATAAGCATTAAAAAAAGGAAAGAGAAACCCATCCCTACTCCTTTCTCGATACAGGTGAAACATAGCCCCTAGCAGCTGGTGTTGGGCGCAAAAGTTCGACATCTAACAGGCACTCTCATGGTCAGTGTTCCCTCCTGGATAAGCAAGGCAGAGGCCCATGCCATACCTTCAGATTTGTGTTCAGAAATCTGGGCTCTCCAATTATTCCAGTGTACAGTAAGTCTTCACTTAACATTATGCACAGGTTCTGAGAAACTGAGTTTATGTGAAACAACATGTAACAAAAGCAGGCCCCTCCAAAATGTCATTTTATTAAATAATGCCAGGGTTGTTAATTTCTTATCAATGTTATAACTGAATGATGTTGAACTAAAGGATGTTATACAAAGACCTGCAGTATTTATTGAGCACCTACCATATGTCCAGTATTAGGTCATTGAAAATGACAGAAAATATTAAGGCCCATTTAGAATTCTTTAGAATACAGGACTAATTATTATCTCTTCAGCCTTGCCTTTTTAGGTTTATACTAAAGTTGGGATGCTGGGCCTGGGACTCTGCAAACCCCATTACCTGCTTCGGCAGCTGCTCCTTAGGAGGCTCCCCCAGTAGGGGGAGCAGGAGGGAGATGGAGGAAGAAGGAGAGACAAGCTCCTTCCTGCTGACTTCCTGTTTCCGGGAGCATCCTATGTCACACTGCTCAGTGGTAACTGCAGTCCCTTTCTGAGGCAGTGGATGAATCCAGCTTAGTTTTCCCAACACTTTTCAGAACAAATCTCCTGGTGTCCCCTTAGAGTCATATATTCCACCTGGTGTTTCCTCCTTGGAGGTCTGAGTCTCATCCTACTGGTCTCTCTTCTAAGTTTCTAAATTTTAATAATCCAGTCTCTTCCCTTTGTTCCTCCAGCCCTAGGGGTGGTTCTTGTCATGGTGGGTAGCTACCAATGTGATGTCAGAATTGCGTTCTTATGTTTTTCAATTAATTAATAAGTTTCTATCTTCTGAACGGTTTTTACATTTAATGACCTCTGCTTAAATAGCTGGGGTGGTTCTCTATCCTGGTTGTACCTGACTGATGCACATTTTCTGAAAGGGAAAGTCACTGAGTGGGATAGAAAATCTACATTAGTTAATACCCCAAAATCTTCAGAAAAAGTGGACACTTTCAGCTGAGACTCCCCAGTTCCCACTCTCTAAACATACAAATGTACCCATGCTTGTTCTCTATTCTCACCTCTTGTCCTATTTCTCAATAATTAAAGTCATCTCTCCAGTTTAAGGCCAAGTCCTATACATGTTTTTGATCCATCCCCCACCTGTCCTCTCAGGAAACCTACACAATTAGTATTCCATTTCCTCACATACATGCAGTGTTTTCTCAAATGGATCCTTCCTCGTGGCTTTTAAGCTACGAAAATTTCAAAGAATGAAAAAGAATCTTTGATTCCCAACACCCCACCAGCAACCATGCTCTGTCTTTCCCATCCCTTTTCTCATTCTCTCAATAATCAAACTTCTTGAAGAGATTTTTACTGCATTATCTCAGTTTTCTCCATTTCTACTTACTCCTTGATTTATGTCAATTTAGTTTCTGGTCCCAGCAGTCTGTTTCGTTAAAGACACCAACGAGTGCTGTGTTTATAATCAACTGAAAATTTTTTTCAGTCTCCATTTTATAGGATTATCCAGTATCATGCAACACTGTCATACACATTGCATTTTTTTGGAAAATAGATGCTGAGGTGTATCTATCTATCTGTCCATCTATCTATCTATCTATCTATCTATCTATCTATCTATCTAATCTATTCCTGTCCATTGTTCCTTTGTTTACTGGGAAGTCACACTCTCTGAGTTTTTTCCCTCTCTCTCCAAACTACTGTTCTCATTACAGAACCCCCACCTCGCTCCCTGAATATTAAATACAGTCAATCTTCACCTAACGTCATCGATTAATTCTTGGAAACTGATTCTAAATGAAGCAATGTAAAAAAAATAAATAAAAACCAATTTTACCACAGGCTAATTGATATAAATAAGAATTGAATTCTTATGGCATGTTTCTGGTTGCAAACATATCACCAAACTTCCAAATAAAGACCCGGGACACTTTCTACTATTCAACATTCTTGTGTATTTATTCATTTTCCTGCCCACTTATTTCAGTTCTGGCTTGTGGTGACTGAAGACGATCCTGGCAGCTGAGGGTGCAAAGCTAGAACCAGTTCTGGACGGGAAGCCCCTCCATCCAGGCACATTTTACACACACACACACACACACACACACTCACTCACTGGGGCAGCATAGACATGACAATGAACCCAACATGCACTCTTAGGGTGTGGAGGAAGCTGGACCCCCTGGACAAACCCACACACTGCAGCCTCGGCCAGGAATTGACGTTGCCTCATCAACACTGCAATAAAAAGATCCAGAACCTAACGTCGTTATCCCAGGACCTACTGAATTCACATCATATGCAATTTGCCCTTAGATTTCTTTCTCTTTTTAACAATAATATAATTCTTACGAGAAGAAAATAATAGGCTTCCTAAAAGATGAGCATCTAAGTCATTCTCTTCATACCAATCGCTACTACAGATGAAATTTTGCATACTCTGCTAAGGAGTTCCTCTGAACCCCAAGTCCATCTGTCTCTCTGCTCCTTGACCCCTGCACTTGAATGGCTCACAGCTGCCTCACACCAACAGGTAAAAGACAAAACCTATGTACTTTTCTCCCGAACTGACCACCTTCTGGGGGCCCTCTCTCTTAGTCCAAAGGACATTCTTCCATATTGTGGTAAAAGCTAAACCCCAGAAATCATCTTTTCTGCCTCCCTCTGTTTCTATTTCTGATACATTACTAAAGACCATATTTTTTTACAATGAATTTTGAAAACATCTTCATTGTTATCATACTACGTACTCCTTGTCTAATGTTATGGTTTCCTAACTGATTTTCCCCTTTCGCCCTTCAGGGCATTGTCTGCACAGCAGCAGGCAATCATGCTGAAAATCTGAGCTATCACTCCTCTACTTAAAACTTATCAGCAACTGCTTCTTGCGCTTAGAAAAGATGGCGTCCTTTCCAAAACCCCCAGGGCACTGGCCCACCTGACAGGTATTAGGATACCTTCTCTTTCCTCTTTTTTGACTGCATGGTCTTTTCCTGCTTCCTCCTGCCACAAGACATGCTTTGTACATGCTAGTCTTCATACTTCAGTGACAGGGTCATCTGTGAGGGAAACCTCATTTTTAGTACCACCGCCCCAGTAAGGGCCTCTGCATAGACGGCACTGTGTATCTTTCCCTGAAGGCACTTTCCACAGGTGTCATTTTGCATTTACATATGTGGTTGTCTGGCTGAAGTTGGTCTCCCCAAAAGGTGCATGTGCCAGGAGACCTATATGTTCTTGAACTCTCGGGGTCCAGTCCGGGATCTGGTTCTTCCTCACAACTGGTGAATATTTGTTGAATGAATGCATGAGTTTGCACTGGGGACTGCTGATCTCAGGGTGCTGCTCTCTCATTGCCTTTATGCCGTGAGATCTTTCTATATATTTGAATAGAACACGTTGCATGAATGCTTAGAGAGATGATTTCAAGCTGAAAGACCACAGATTAAGCCACTACTGCCTGAAAAAGGAAGATCTTTAATAGAAACGAATATTTTCCTCATTTAAAATCAAAAGAAACTTCTCTTAGTCACTCTTTGAAATTAGAAACACCTGCTCTCCTCGGGAGACAGTAGATATGTGGTTCATTTTCTATCTACAGCAGAAAAATTAGACATGTTATATATTTAAGGGAGTGAAATTTTTGGTGAGGAAAAAACTTAAGTAAAATTCGGTGCCTGAATCCAGGAGAGAAAACTGGCAAAAAAGATTTAGAAGAAAAAAATTTTTTTTTTTAATAAATACACTCTTTATTTTGGCTTATATTTAAATTTACAGAAAAGTTCAATGACAGCAGAGAGACATTCCATATACACTTTATATATTTTTCCCCCATTGTAAAGTATCTTACATGATCACGGTGCATTTGCCAAAACAAACCAGTAATGGTTACACTGGTAAATTATTATTTCATATACTGCTATTAATGAAACTCCAGAATTTATCTAGATATCCCCGTTTTCCCCATTAATGTGCCTTTTCTGTCCCAGGATATGACCTTGCATTTAAAAAATATCCTTTTACAGGAAAGAAAACCTACTTCATTCCTTTGGGAAATGGCTTCCCAACCTATGACTGATGAGATGCTAATTCTGAACTCACTGTTGAGAACTAGGAACAATTTTTGTTAGTAATCTGTAGCATTACAGTTATTTTAATAAGAATAACTTGAACACCCATCATAAATGCTATATTATTTATGTGTATTTCATATACTATAATAATAGCTATGTCTTGAGAAATTATATGCATTGTCTGATTTAATCTTCACAAAATCCTGTGAGGTAGCATAATGATCATTTCTGTTTGATAAATGGAGGAACCAAGCCTTGGGGAGTTTAATTTGCTCAAAATCATACAACTAGTAGAAGGCAGAGGCTATTCTCAAGCCTCTGTCATTTTGACTCCAAAGCTTAGCACATTAATCACCCTAAGGTGATTAATTAATGCTCACCACATGAATAGATCAATGTTCCAGTTATTATTCCTGCCTAACTAGCCACTCCAAAGGGAATGATTTGAACAGCAAACTTTATTATGCTCATGATTTTGCAGGTCAGGAATCAAGGCAGGATGCATTAGAGAGGACTCATCTCTGCTCAGAATGACTCAAAGGGCTCCAAGGACTGGCGTGGTTCACTGGAGATTATATGCCAGGGACCTTGATTCCGGCTTTGCTAGGTTCCCTGGTTTCACTTCACATCACACATTTTGACCGGAATGTCTTTTCTGATTCAATGTCTGGCTCTGGACTGAGAAAGTGGGAAAGACTGGGGCATATAGATTTACAAGATATTGTCATTGGAGGAAGATGGGTAAAAAGTACAAGAGATCTGTATTATTTTTGATATCTCCAAACATAACTAATTTAACTTTTTAAAAATTCAGGAATGAATTTTTAGATAGGTGTGGGTGGTAAGAATCTTGCTCTCCCCATACAGTCTTCCTCACAGCTGACTGGGCTTCCTTACAGCATGGTGGTCTCAGGGCTGTTGATCTTCGATGGGAAGCACTTATTTCAGAATGAGCTTTGCCAAGAGATGGTTTCTCAAGGCCTGGACTGGAAATTGGTCTAGTATCGCTTCTTTATGTGTCACATCAGTCACAGCAACCATGTAGATTCAAGAGAATGAGACATAAACCCAAGAGAATGAGTCTGGATGGGAGGAGTGTCCAGAAAAATATGACCACTTCAATTCATCATAATCAAATATGTCAGGTTTATTCTCTTTTGCTACTTTAGAATCATTTATATTTTTATGTTTTATTTTACTTTATTTAGGATAAACACTGCTTAACTATATAAGGTTATCAGTGTCTTATATATCAGTATATCGTATATCAGTGTAATTATTATGAGTGTTATGCGCCAGTGTTTTTGCTAGCCATGTGTTAGTATAGCAGTGTATGAGTTTTCAGGTTCTTACAATGATAAGTATACATTGAATAAATTAGAAATGTCTATAGGGGTCACAACAGGCCATTGAGGTAGATGGCAAATTAAATCAAACAGAAGGGGATCTATATTCTATCATTTACAAGCCCTGCTGGCTAAAATATAATGACCCCCAGTAAAGAAGCAGACAAATGAAGAATCTCTGAAGTGGGTTGCTAAATTAGTGTTTCAGTCTCTGTTTTTATTTCTTTTTTCATGCTTGCTCACTTTTTAAAAGTCGATGGATTTGTATTGGCTTCGTTTGCCTTTTAGCATTTTATTCCTCAAAATATCATTGTTCTCTTCCAGTATTTTAGATTCATATCTGAATTTTGTAAAAGTTAAACTAGTTATGTTGGGAGAGTTGTAGATTCAAACAGACATCAAAAATAACACAGATCTCTTGTACTTTTTACCAAGCTTCCTCCAATGATAGCATCTTGTAAAACTAGAGTTCTGTATCAGAACAGGAGATTAGCCTTGATAAAGTCATTATACAAAACAAGGATTCCTTATGTTGGATTCCTATCATAAGGATTCCTCATGTTGGCCTTTTATAGCTACATTCCTTCCATCCCATTCTATCCCCTTCTTAATCTGTGACAATCAGCAATCTGTTCTTCATTTCTATAATTGTCTCATTCAAGAATGAAAGACAAATGGAAATATATATATATGTAACCTTCGGGGACTGGCTTTTTATCACTCACCATAACTTTCTGGAGATTCATCCAGATAGTTGTGTGTGGTAAGAATCCATTCATTTTCATTTCCTAATAATATTTCATGGTATGGGTGGACAGTTTAATCATTCACTTGTTGGAGAAGATCTAGTTGTTTTCAGTTTGGGGCTGTTACAAATAAAGCAGTTATGAACATTTACTTACACACCTATAGGTGAACATAACTTTCTCTAAGGTAAATTCCAGGATGGTGTGGTAATTGTATCTTTAGTTTTTTAAGAAACGAACAATTTTTCAGAGTGACTATACTATTTTACATTCTTATCAGCAATATATCCAATTTCTCCACATCATCTCCAGCATTTGGTGTTCTTACTATTTTACATTAGGCCATTCTGATAGATGTATGATGATAGCTAATGGTTCTGACTTGCATTTCTCTAATAGCCACTGGTGCTGGATCATCTTTTCATTTTATTTGCCATCTGTTCAGTCCCTGAATATGATGAAATATCTATTCATGCTCCTTGACCATTTCCTAATTGAATTGTTTTTATTTCCACTGTTGAGTTTTGAAAATATGATGTATATTCTAGATACCTAGTCCTTTGTTGGATATGTAGTTTGCAAATATTTTTCCCCACTCTGCAATTCATCTTTTCCTCTTTTTCATTGGGTCTTTTGTAGAGCAAAAGTTTTGAATTTTTATGAAGTGTAATTTATCAATCTTTCCTCCTGTTGTGTATGATTTTGATGTCAAGTCTAATTGTTTGCCTACCTCAGGATTCTGAAGATTTTCTATTTTTTTTCAAAAAGCTTTTGTTTTACCTTTTGCATTTAAGTTAGTGATTCATTTTGTGTTAACTTTCAGATAAAGGGTGAAATTTAGGTCAAGATGAATCCTCCTTACCCCTAATGAATGGCTTATTGTTCCAGCATTTTTTGTTGAACTTTCTGTTTTCAGTCCACTGAGTTGCATGTTTGTGAGAGAAAAAAACAATTGGGAATATTTGTGTAGGTCTATTTCTCAGTTCTCTATTCTGTTTAATTGATCTATAAACCTTTTCCTCTGCTATGTCACATAGTCTTGATTACTGTAGATACATAATAAATCTTGAAATGAGGTAGCTGAGTCTTCTCACTTATTTTTTCTTTTTAAAACTTGTTTCAAATATTGTAGTCTCTGCCTTTCCATATAAATTTTAGAAGAATCTTGCCTATTTCTACAAAAATGTTGCTGAGATTTTGATATGAATTATATTAAACCTGTGTATAAATTTGGGTAAAATTGGCATATTTGCTATCGTGAGTCTTCTAATCCAAGAATAAAGTATTTTCTTTCATTTATTTAGATCCTCTTTGATTTTCTTTATCAGTATAATTTTCAGCATACAAGTTCTAGGCATATTTTGTCTGATTTGCACTTAAGCATTATTTTTGAAATGGTAATAAATGATACTGTGTTTTAAAATTTGATGTTATGTTTATGCTATTATGTAGAAATGCAGTTTATTTTTGCATGCTCATTTTGTATTTATAAACTTTCTAAACTCACTTATTAGTTCTAGGAGGTTTAGTTTTTGGAAAATTTCTTGGAATTTTCTATGTAGGCTATCATATGTAAATAGGTGCAGTTTTAATTATTTATTTCCAGTATGCATGCTTCTTATTTTCTTTTCTTGCTTTGTTACTCTGGCTAGAGATTTCAGTACTATGCTGAATGAGAGCAATAAGAAGGGATTTCTTATCTTGTTCCTGATCTTGTGGGGCAAGTATTCTGTTTCACCCTATAGGTTTTTGATAGATATTCTTTGTCAAATTGTTCCCATTGTACCCTTGTTCCCATCTTTCTGAGAGGTTTTGTTTTCATCATGAAAGGGCGTTGAATCGGTTGACAGTATCATGTGATTTTTCTTCTTTAGTCTGTCATTATAGTGGATTACATTTGATTTTTCAAATACTGAACCAGTATTCCATCTCTAAAATAAACTGATCACAGTGTATAATTCTTTTTATACTTTGTTTAATTGTCTTTGCCAATATTTTGTTAAGGACTTTTGTTTCCCTACTTATGAAGATATTAGTCTGTGGCTTGCTTTTTTTTGTATTGTCTTTGTCTGGTTTTGGTTTTAAGGTAACACTAACTTATTGAAATAAGTGGGAAATATTCTTGCCTCTTCTATTGTTTGGAAGAGATTGTGTAGAATTGATGCTAACTCTGAAACTTTTGGTTGAATTCTCCAGTAAAACCACCTGAGTGGAGAATTCCTTTTTGGGAACTTTCATATGATAAGTTACATTTTCTTTATAGTTACAGGGCTGTTAAAATTATATATTTTATAGTGGCTGAGTTCTGATAGCTTTTTTCTTTTTCTCAAGTAATTGTTCCATTTTATTTGTTGTTAAATTTATTTATATAGAGTTGCTCACAGTATCTCCTTGTTTCCTTCTTGTGTTTCGGTGTCTATAGAGATACTCCGTGGTTCATTCCTGATACTGATCATTTCTGTCTTTGTGCTCTTTTTCACTCTTGCTAGAAGTTTGTCAATTTATCTTTTCAAAAAACCAGCTCTTCGTTTTCATTGATTTTATCTACTGATTTTCTGCTTTTATTAATTTCTGCTGTAGTCTTTTTTATTTGTTTTCTTTGTGTTTATTTTGCTTTTCTAAGGACTTACGTTGAAGGCTAGTTATTGATTTGTCTATTTTTTGTTTCAGTTCTATCAGTGTTTATTTCACTTATTTACAGCTCTGTTGTTTGGTGCACACACATCTAGGATCGCTATATCTTTTTAGTTGGTTGAGCTTTTCAACATTATATAATGTCTCTGTCACTGGCAATGTTTTTCATTATGAAGATCTGCTTTTTTTTGCTAATATTTGCAATATAGTCATTAGTTTATTTTCAATGTGTCTATCCTATAATATTTGAGTGGGTTTCTTGTGGACAAAATACAGTTGGACCATGTTTTTTAATCCACTCTGCTCATTCCTATCTTTTAATTGGTGTGCTCACACCATTTACATTTCAAATTGTTATTGATATGCTAGGTTTTAAGTCTGTCATTTCTCCCTTGATTTGTATTCTCTGTTTTTCATTTGTCTGTTTTATTTTTCCTGGCTTCCTGTGATTCACTTAGACATTTTGTAGAATTCACTTTGATTTATTTGTGGTTATTTTGAATGTATCTCTTTCAAGAGCTTTTAAGTGGTTGCTCCATATAAATATCATTATAATTTATCGGTCTACTAATGCTACCATTTTATGAGTTTGAATAAAGTATAGAAAAGTTATCCCACTTTATGTCCATTTATCCTTCCTCATATAATAAGATTATGTTGAATATTTCCTTTAGTACATTTAGAACTATTTAAATTGTGTCATAATTCTTGCTTCAACCTTCAAACATAATTTTAAAGACTCAAGAGGAAAAAGAAAGTCTACTTTTTTACCTATATTTTTGTTTGCCATAGTCTTCCTTTCTTCTTGATATTTTGAGATTGCTTCTTTCATCATTTCCTTTCTGTTCGTAGGACTTCTGTTAACCATTATCTTAGGGTAGGCCTGTTTGCTATACTTTTAGTTTTTCTTCATTTTAAAATGTCTTGATTTTTCATTCTGGAAGGGTATCTTTCCTGGAACAAGATTTAAGGCCACTTCCCTCTGGCCTCCGTGGTTTCTGATGGGAAATCCTAAATCATTAGAGTTATTGTTTTATTTCTGTTGGTAAAGTGTAAATTTCTCTTACTGTCTTCAAGATTTATCATTCTCTTTAGTTTTCAGATGTTTGACTATGATGTGTCATGATGTAGATTTCTTTAGGTTTATCTTGTTTGGGGTTAACTCAGTTTTTTGAAACTGCAATGTATGCATTTTGCCAAATTTAGGATATTTTATCTTATCTTTTCCAGTACTTTTCAGCCTCATTCTTTTTTAACTATTGGTTTGTGGTTTCAGTGGCACAAATATTAGATCTTGGTAAAGTCTCAAAGGCTCCTGACACTTTGTTCATTAAATTCAGTCTAATTTTTCTTTTACTCAGTTAGATGACTACTTCTATTTTAGCTTCAAATTCAATGATTCTTTCCTCTGCGCCCTTCATTCTGTTGTTGTACCCTGTTACTGCATTTTTAAAGTTATAGTAATTTTCTCTTATAAAGCTTCCATTTGGTTCTTTTTATCTCCTATGACTTTGCTTTGATTTCTGTTTTATTTTCATTTGTTTCGAGTTGCTCGTAATTGCTCTTAAAAACATTTTTATGCTGACTGCTTTAAAATTTTAGATGTCGAGTATCTCTGTCATCTCAGTGTTGGCATCTATTGTCTTTTTTCATTCTGTTTAATATCATCCTGATTCTTGATATGATGGAGATCTTTGAATGAAATCTGAATATTTTTAGTATAATGCTATGAGATTCTGGATCTTATTTTATTATTTTGTTTTATTTGGTTTCTTTTGACAATGCTGCTCCAGGAGAAAGCGGGGTACACCACCTCATTATAGCCAGGTTGGGTAGAAGTCCACGTCCTTCTCAGCCTCTGCTGAAACCTAATTGGCAGGAGGCCTCCCTATTAGTGCTTGGTAGGTAGGAGAGTTCTGACTCCCACTAGGCCTCCACTGACACTCTGGAGGGGAAAGGCCCCTTAATGTCCTAAGACTGTGACATCCCTAACTCTTCACATTTCTCTGACACTACACCAGTGGCGTTTGGGAGTGGGGCTCCTCATCACTGTTGTGTGGGAGTTGAAGTTCAGGATTCCCACATGGGATACCTAATACTCTGGGGGTATGTTGTCAGGTTTTGGAGTGAGGGTGCTCCTTACCTGGAAGAAAAAGTCCCAGCTACATGGCCATCTCTGAGATCATTCCAGTAAGGGTGGGCATCCGGCTTGGGGTCCCTCTTTACAGCCTGGCGAGGAGAGATGCACAGGTTTCCACTTGGCTTTCCTTGTCGTGGTTGAGGATACAAGCTTTGCTGTGCTGTTCAACTATAGCAGAGTAGCTGTTTTCTAAACTTTTTTTCTTGCTAGGATGCTCCCCCTTTTTGAGCTAGAGAGCAAACTTTCCCCTCTGCATCTGTTGGTGTTTCCAGGTTTCCTGCATCTCCAACATCCAGGCTGGGGTATCTGAGGTCACCAGAAGATTCAGGGAATCATCACGGCCCTGTTGTTCTTCAGGTCCTATGACCTTCAACCTGCCTGCCTTCTTTCCACCCTTCAGTCTTTTAATGCTTGTTTTATAGCTAATACACAGGGGGTTTAGTTGTTTTTAGGGAGAGGTAAGGAAAAGTACATCCACCTCATTTTTCCAGAAATTTAATTTCTCACTTATCTTCATTTTTATAAAACAAAATCTTTTTGCTTATAAATATTGATTTTGAAGATGTATGAAAAGAAATACAGCAAATATTAAAACAAGTTTAGATGTGAAACCTAGAGATAAGTACTCTACATGGTCTGTTAAAGAAATTTGCAATCATTAAGACTATCTCAAACCTTCATGAATAAAAATAAAGTACCCCTATATTTAGTGTTCTTTATACTCTTTAAAGTGCTATCTTTTATCCTTTAGTCTGATTCTTCTAAGAGCGCTGAGGAGGCAAGAAAAATATTATTCCCATTTTACAGAAATGGAAATGGAATTATAAAAATCAAAACAAAACATAGGATGCACTAAAGATTTATATTCAGCAATTGGTTTGTTTTCCTTCTATTAAATAATTCTCTTTCATAGAAAATAAAAAATATGAACCTTTTTAGAAGACTTTTTTGCTCTCATCTAAGAAGAGAATATTTTACCTGCTCTTGCTTCCAGGTTCCAGGATTTGTCTGGAATCAGTGAAAGGGTTGGGATTTACTGCTTCTCTACCCTCTTCAAAAATTCCACACCATAAGCCCTCCAACTCATGAATCATCTTTTGAAAGTCTTGAGTTATATTCTGAATCCTCATCTGGACCCAAGCTGGAGAAATGGCATCTTCTTTGAATTTTAGATTCCTTCTTGCAATGAAGACCAAACCCTGCTGTATTTCCTCTACTTGCCTTTGTATGTGCAGCATGTTGAAACATGGGGACTGAATAAGGAATGTGGAATGATGAAATGAGATGGTACCCATTCTGTCTCTGAGTTACAGACAAAGTACACTGGTGCTGAATTTTTCTTGGGTACCAAAGAATCTCATATGATGGAAAGATTCCTGGTGTGTAAGTCCTCACTGTCTGTCTGCATAGCTGTGCAAGAGGCAGGGAGAACAGAAGTAATGGTCATGAAGGTTTGTTTTGTCTTAGAGCTGCAGCATGGACAATTTCTGTTTAGTTTAGCTGCTGTATTCAGACTGAAAAGATTCAAATATAGAATCTATTAAGAGGATGGGGAAATTAAACATTACATTAAAACATGAGCTCTCTTTCTATAAAATCATGACAAGAAAGGAACTGTTTGATAGTAAGGAATTGAGAACTGGCAGAATGTAATGCTGAGTTTATTGAGGTGTTCAGTAATGGTTCACCAACAGACCCAAGGCATTATGATATGGAGAAACCATTTCCCCAAGTGGGCCAGGCTCTCACTCTTCCCTTAGTTGTCAAGAATTATCTGTGGCCCATGATCTTTGTTTGAGGTAGTTGCTGGGGCCAAGGAGACTCAGTCTCTCCCATTAGGGAGCTTTTAATCTGGCTGAGGAGGTTAGACCTAGAGACAAGAAGATGAAGAGGCAATAAGAGAATGATACAGGCACGTCACTGCTTCTGTTATAATTGGCCTGGACTGGCCTAAGATGTAGAAGAGGGAAGAGATTGCAGCCAAAGGGGAGAAGGGAGAAAAGGTACAAGTTGCAGTTCATCTCGTCTCGAGGGGTAGTGAGTGGACATATTTTTAGGACCGATGCCAAGGAGACAGTTTGTAAGAGAGCACAGTGAAAAAAGCACCTGGGACGGGACAAGTGAGACCAGGACTGTCTTTGGCAAGAAAAAAGAGCTCTTAAAGTTCAGTGGGGAAAAGAATGACACACAGAAGGAAATGCATAAAGAGGATGAATCCTGCAGTGGAATATAAGATGGATTGCAAAGGAAGAGACGTGCACAGAGTGGTGATGGGTCATTTATTTAGAACAAATATTCTCTTTTTATTTAAATAACAAACCTCCACAAGGGAATAATAATTCATATCCTCTTGCTCTGGTTACAAATAATATGGTCAAATAAATGTGCCCAATCCAAATTTAACCAAGTTCAAGTTTTGCCAACCCTAAGGATTTCCTAATAGAATCACAAAATCATTATTTCACATCCTCTGGGCATCTTCTGAGTTCCTGTGCTGAGTTTTGCTCCTACAACCAATTCACAATGCAGAACTGAACTCCCCTTTTGATTCATAAAAGAAATAGCATAAGTTTGAATGCTGCAATTATACAAAATTATAACAAAATTTTATTTCAAGTTTTCATTTGGGACATCAGCTGCCTATCCTTGAGGAGGAGGGGATTAAATAATAATTCAAATGTCTTTTTAAAAAACCCAACTGTAAAGCTTTCATAAGACCAGAAAGATGTTGGGTGGATTTGTCTGAAGAATGTTCTTCAGCCAGATTTTACAAATCTTTCAATTTAGAGGTGAGGCTGTCAAGACCAGGGGGTTTGGGGATTTGTCACCTCTCTGGTTGGAGACCAGGCAGGACTGTATTGGATTCACTCTACAGTTCTACCTTCTGATGTTCCCTGGGATGCATGCTCACATCCCTGGCTGCCCTGGGTCTCGCTGGGCCCATTGGACAATAGACGGTAGATTTGACCATCTGCTCTCTGGTTTGGGGTCAAGGTGAACAGTCTCAAAGTTCCCTTCCAGAGCAATGTCTCATGAGACATCTATTTCCCAACTCAGTCACAAGTTTGTTTGACTTTTCTGGATCTCAGTTGCATCTTCTTTTAAATGGACTGATATATACTCCATCTACTTTACAAGATTTGGTTAAGATCAGGGAAGATGGAAAATAATAAATCATGATATCAATATTTCCAGACTAATTGTGGATAAACCAATCAACTGTGGATAAATGAACATCAGTAGCTTGATAAGAGTTAGTTTTTAAGGCATTTGGCTAAGTGTTAGCATGTATATGATGAAAGCTTTGGTCAGACTTAAACTGGCCCACAGAGTATTAGAAGAACATGATAATTATTCTAATTATCTTCCATCTCAAATGCATTAGTAGTCCTCAGGACAGAGAGAAATGTCTTCCTTTCTTCCAGATATTTGATTCAGCTAAGTTTATGGAGAGACCAAGTAGTAAAGAGGTCAGTGAAAAGGCCCCACTGCCCAGAGAGAACCACACCCCACTCCCACCCTCCCTACAGAAAGGGGAAGCGACAGAACAGAGTTATTAGCATTTCAGGTGGAAAGCCAAACCTGGGCTAATTGTTAACTGGGCTAATGCACACACATTAAGAGGTATTGTTGCTCTGAAAAGCAACTGATTGATTAATCAACCCAAATTTGGAGACTATTTGAAAGCACTGTTTGTTTGCTCTTAAAATGCAGACCACACCTTCCCCATCAGCAGTCACTTTGGGCTCATGTGACACCCCACTCTGGTCACTCTGATGCATAGCCATCCATTCCTTTGCATGTCCACCCCAGGCTCCTCTTCATCGATTTTCACTTGGCCACATACTCAATGTTTTAAGCCAGACTTTTCCAAGTCGAGTGAAAGCTCTTTTTAGCCATCTTGTCACAATGCTTTTGCAGAAATAGGTTTTTTCACATATTGCTGTACACCTGACATCTTTGAGAAAAAAACAAATCCATACAGATGAAGGTCATCTAACAAGGATCCAAAGGGGTCGCAAAGTTAAAAAGTGAATGCCTTCATTTCCCAGGATTGTTCTAACAATATGTCACAAACTACAGAAATGTATTCCCTCGCAGTTACAGAAGCCACAAGTCAGAGATCAGCTGTCTGAAGGACGAGGCTCCACCTGAAGGCTTTGGGAAGGAGCCTTCCTCGCATCTCTCAGCTTCCAGTGGCTACAGGGCTTCCCTGGTTTTCTTTGGATTGTAGCCCCATCCCTCACTCTAGCCGCCATTGTCAGATGGCTGCTTCCCCATGTCTCTTCTTCTCTCCTAAAAACATACCTGTCATTGTATTCAGAGCCCACCTTGCTCTAGTATGACCTCAATTTAATTTAACTTATTTTGTCTGTGAAGATCCTATTTCTAAATAAGATTCCAGACAGACATGCTTTTGAGGCGAGGCTCTATTTACTCACTACAATTAGTAAGAAAGAAAACCAACAATGGCACAGGTCTTTCGACCTGACCAAACAGGCTATGTTTGGTCTCCAGGTGACGGCACAGAGTACTCCACACTCTGTTAGGAGCAGGCTGCAGGTTTTTCTTGGCGATTCCTTAAATGGGAACATTGCTGTGATGAAGAGTTTGTGCTCTAGGATCTGACCCTCAGGGTTTGATTCCTGACTGATTTCCCCAATGTGATCTGGGAGAAAATTTCTTAACCTCCCTGTGCCTCAATTTCTTCACCTTGAAATGGGATTAGTGACTGTTGGGAAACTACACGGAGGCTGTAAAATCCCTGATACAAGTTCTCAGGGCCAGTTTGCCTGGAAGGCACAAGTGAAGGAAAGTTCCACAGTTGTGAGGTGGGAGGGAGTTTCCAAGGAGCTTGAAAGTCTGACTGTGGAGCTTAAGGACTTCATAAAGGGCTGGTCATGGGGTTGATTCGCTTGGCAATGGGTGGGAAGATGCTCCGGAGAGTATAAGGTTTAAGGGGCTGAGGGTCTAATCGGTTCAGTTGGCGTAGAGAAGATAAGAGTGGAGGTGTGTAAGACCGATTGGAAAGACAGGCTGGGCCCACCCAGCTGGCACAAGTGGTCAACATGCCATCTGCCCAAGTTCTCACAGCTGTCTTGGCACTGGTCCTCCTACAGATGGAGGGCATTCCTTGATCTCTGCAGGAGCCTGAATCAGCCCCTGCCCTGTATCTCTGTATTTCTATTGCTGTTCCTCCTCACGTATGTTGGTTTTCAACTCTGCTGTAAATTTTATGGCTGTGCTTTGATGTCCCTCAAACCTTTCCTCGTCTCTCCGCTTTGGTAGAGTCAGAACTGCCCACTGTTAGGATTTTACCCCATCTCGGATGCTTTATTCCAAACTCCTCATTTTACAGCCCTGTTATCTTATGTCTCTCCACTCCCTCACTTCTTTATCTCCAAGCAGGGTTATGTATGTGACTTTGTGTCTGGTCCACTCTGACCTCTGGATCATTTCCAGCCTGTCTCCGGGATCCACAGGCATTCTAAATCTTATCCTGGCACAGTTTGCTTCCCCTTCTCAGTAGGGCACCGGGAAGCTCTTGCGTGTGTCGCGACTCTGGCAGGCTGCTCTGCCCCCAGCCACAAACCATAAAATTAAGAACTGCAGGACTCTCTTGATGAATTTCATTTGCCTGTCTTTAAATCCATTAAAGAAAGTGCCTGCTTAAATCATTCCTTTGCAAGCATATTTGTAAATAATGCTTAAAAAACACTTCATCTAATTATTCTTACCACAGCTGAATGTTAACAGATTGAAGATGAGATTTATGTTTAGACAGCATTAAGGTACTAATTTTTTCTCAACAATAGGCGCTGCCATTGACAAAATTAAAACAGAAAATGTAGACCAACAAAAATTAATTTGCCTCATGCTTAATAGTTTCTCTAAGTAAATCCAGTCTGTCCTCGGCTGCCTAAGAAAAAAAGCCATAAACATTTCTGAGAGGAATCTGGAGTTTAGGATTCCACACTAATTGCTTTCCCTCTCCTTTTACCTCATCTCCTTTTCTTGTTCATCTTGGCTGCAAAGGGACAGGCTGATTCCATATCCAAGATGCCTTCAGCTCTGCTGGGGTAAGGAAGTCGGGGGAGGAGGGGACAGGCCAGGGAGCCACATAAATAAATGGGAATTTCTACACGGACATGAAGATTTTCGTTTTCATTTTTTAAAAATGGGAATAGGGCACGGGGATAAATTCCAAAAAGAGCAATTTATTTAAGTCTATCATTTTTGGCAACACAATAGAACGCACATAGGGATGAACAGCCACAAATCACTTTCCTTCCCACTGTCTGTTTTCTCCACCATATGTCGTGGTGAATACTATTCATGTGCTGAAGTTTCGCCTCCTTTCAATGTGAGAAAGCACATTGTGGTAGCAGCAGCCTGGTCGCCCAGCCAATGTGTCTTGGTGCGGCGGTGGGGGTGGGAGGAAAGAGGAAATCCGACCACCTCCACAAGCCCACCTCCACGAGCCCTCCCATCAGAATGTTTGTTCAAGCCCAGAGGCTGGAAAAAGAGTTCACACCCCAGCAACAGGGACTGGACGAGCTCAGCGTGACATCCCCCAGCAGCCTTCATCGATTCCCAGAACTCCTGGAAGGCCCAAAGTGGGACTGAAGATCTGTCTTTTTTTCTTCTTTTTCAGTTTGCCATTTTACACGCAAGGATAATTCGACTTCTCCATAAGCCTAAAGGACTTAGCAGCAAGGTTATCCTCTCTCACTAGCCTTCCATGAACGTATCTGGCCCTGCATGACTAGGGCATAGGACATCGGCTCTTGGTGAGCTAGCCTAAGGTCACCCCACGGCATACTCATAATTCCCATCTCATGGGTACCTTGTTGGAACCCAGTGAGTTGACATACCCACAACGCATCTGCACACCCAAAGACAGAATACAGGGGTGTATGATCTTAAGTAACCAGCCTCTACTCATCTTGAGAGTGACTTCAGACGTTCCTTGTATCATCGCTTTCATAATCTCCCTTCCTTCCCTGTGCTTAGCACAGATGGCTCTGATGACATGAGACTTTCTACAGACAATCTAAGCCATCTCAGTATGAGGTCAAATAGTTTACTAAGCCCTACTTTTTCAGTTGTTTAAGAAAAAATCCCCACCAACCTGTGTTTTCATTTACAGCATGACAATGTTTAAAACAATATTTTGAAGGTGTTTTCATCCATTACAAAATGAAAATTAACCTGTATGAAATGTCATGAAAGATAAGAAAAATCTCGTTTGGTTCCTGGGTATTTGAGGAATCACAGGTAAACAGCGAATTTGATTCTCCAAATTGTGCATCAAACTCCTTGTCTAAATTAAATTGAACAGATGTGGAAAAAATTTCAAGGGTTCCCCATATAATTTTAAATGAACTTTCAGGTTCCGCTTCCTATGACTGATTTCAGCCTAAGCCGCCTTATTGCCTAAAATCTGCAACTTGATACTAAAAGCTTGTCAAAATTAAGTGCACGCTTTATAAGTTTACGTTTTTACAGTTTAACTGTTTTTCTTTGATATTTGACAGGGACACAGGTTCCCATGTCATCTGGCCTTGAAGTACTTTTAGAACTTTCTCCTGGACCAATTTGAGGGAGCTCAAGGTTGTAGTGAGTTATGGACCCTTAAGCTGCCTGCCCAGCAGCCGGCCGGGGGGCCCACACTTGAGGGCTAACACCTGTTGGCTGGACAAAGCAATTAATTTTTTTTAAATGCAGTAAGCTGCCTAAAATCAAAGCTAAAGGATGAAAATATAATTTTACCTCTTGAGCTTCCAGGGGTGACCTTTGATCTCACCCAATGTTTGTGAGGCAGGAGGCACAGATCTTACATTTTCTTCCCAAAGAGAAGACAAACACCCAGAGTCAATGGAACATTTCCATCCTCTGTCATACACGCTGGCATGATACTGACATGGAGACCCCACTGAGATCAGACACCACCAAAAGGCAAATCTACTAAATGTCCCCCTCTTTTAGAAAAATATCATTGGAGCTCTTAAATTAGAAGGCAGGCCATCACTGGTAAGGTGAAATATTATTTCCCTAAGAGGTGACAGTGGGGATTTTTGGTTGACGATGATAATATGGTATTTGTTTCAGAAGATGTCTGGACATTAACCAGGTAACTGTGCACTTCAAAGAGGTAAGCACCAATCACGGGCCTGGGTATGGCCACACATACAGCCTCCCTCCTTCTCCAAACATGTTGGTAGCCAACACAGGGTCACTGATCAGGGTAATTTGCAGGAAAAGTCAATTTCTCAAGCACCGAAGCAGGTGTTGTGGCACTCTATGACAATTTACTGAATCGAAATTGAGGAAGTTGAAAAAAGCAAAGGTCGTGATCTGTAGGAAGAAAGGAGGAAAGGAAATCTCTTTGACTGTATTTTTAACTCCTTTTCGACCAACACACACTCACCAAGACGATTAACGCTAAAAATAAACAAATGAAAATCAGAATATCTCATTCCCATCAGTAACTTATCTGATTTCTTTCCCTAGGAGGAGAGGAATTCAATTTTGGCTGCATTCACAAGGAAATAAACTCAACGTATAGGAGCTGAAGACTCATTTGTCTGCTTTTAAGTGTTTGGAAACAAATCAAACCAAGATGTCAGGACTTTCTGTCTTACACAAGGGTGTGTATACTGTGTTATATTATATTATGTGATCTATATTGTTTAGCACATAGTATAAAATAAGAGTTTATAGCATAACATATGATAGCCATATAGTATATAATGTTTTATATTTTCTTCTGAATTATCCCACTCCCCGCCTCTCCAGTCCTAGAGAACAAGGATGTAGTCAAAGGGAAAATGCTTTTAGTAAGGAAAAGAGACATGAGCCTCCAAATGTACAATGTTGGTATCGCAAGCACATGGGATGTAGAGTTAGAAGCTCTGAACCTGAATTTTAACCATGAATTAGCTGTGTAATTATAGCAAACCATTTAACCTTTTGAAACCCTCATTTTCTCACCATAAAATTGGGGCTTGTTGTCAGGATTAAATGAGCTAATATATGTAGGAACATTTGGCAAATGATAAATGTTAATTATCATTACTAGCCTTTAGGGCATGATTATCTTGAAGAATAACAGGCGTATCAATGGTGTGTGATAGACTGTCATAAGTTTTTAAAGTTTAAAAAAATGAATTAGAAAAAAACGTTAAATAAATAATAGTCAGGTGGGAAAATAGTGAAAGTGGTATATGGAAGACTGGCATTTGGGTGATGTTTCAAGATTTAGTTAAATGCTGCTTGGGAGGCTGAGGAAAGAGATGGAACTACCGAACTTCTAATGATATTTTCAGGAAAGACAATTTCTTTCAAATGTAGGTTAAAAGTAGAAAAATGAGTTATTTGTAGTTTAATATTCAATCTGAGAAGAAAATATACTTGCTTGCTTGTCAGTTTCTCCAATTAAAAATAAAATTTTCATTAAAACAGAACTACTGAGGTAACCCCGAAACTTCTGAGTTCTAGTGGTAGCTTAGCATTCGCAATAAAAGATGAAGTACAATCCCTTTCCAGCATAATCAGAACGCTCCCCTTGGAACTCATGTTCTCTGTCTATAAAGGTAATCTCAGAAGGTCTGAGAAACTGAGGACTGAGAAGGGCAGTGGTTTGGTGACTGCATATGTCCCTGAACCAGGACTAGAATGGGCTTTGGGTTCACTGACTAAGTCCAGGGCTCTTCCTACTCCCTGAATGTCAAATGGGTAATGTCCAAGCTAAGTCAGGAGGAACTGTGGAGGATACCACCCTTTTGGTAACATATTGGCATTGAAATCTTCTCTGTTCATTCGCTGTTTTATTTATGGGTGCTAGTAAAAAGCCTTTATGAAACACAGAGGACAACCTGCAAAGGCAACAGACATTCAATACATTAAGAATCAAAGCACAGGTTGAATATTATTTATCTTCCAGATTCGTAGTCGCACTCACTCTCACATTGCAGTTCTTTTGCATTCTTAGTTTAGTTCTGAAGTTACTGTCCATGTTTATGTGACCTCTGGCTGGGTATAAAATACAATTTTCACAAAGAAACTTCTTTACCTGAACCACAGTGCTTGTGTGCCTCCTCCATTTATCAGAATGTTATAATATTTGTTATTGAAACAAAAACTTCAGCAAACAGAAATGTTTGTCCAGAATGAAACTACCAATACAATTTTGATGCATAGTATTACATTTGGAACACTTAATCTGAATAGTGTGCACTTTTTTATGTTGATCCTCATTATTGATGAAACATATTTTCTAGTAGCCAAATACATTACTGGAAAATAAATCCAATTTTAGCTATCAGGATTTGATGGTCGTTTTGATTTTGAGAAACCAAGCTTTAAGTATGTGGAGAGAAGTATTTCCTGCAATCACCAATCTCAGAACACTGCAACATTTTATTTCCTCCAGGAACTGTGCCTCTGGAATTGGATGTCTAGTCTAGAGGCTTACTTACTTTAAAGTTTCCTTTTTTTTTAAAAAAAAATTACATTTTAAAATTTGAAATAACTTCATATATATGGAAAAGCTGCAAAAATAGCACAGTAAGAGGTCCCTAAGTCTTCGTACGATGGCTGAGATGTCCACATTTTCCCATAATTGATTTGTTGCTCTCAATGGATGGATAGACAGATGGAGGAATGAATGGAGAGACCCATTTTTTTTCCTGAGTCATTTGAAAATAAATTATAGGCATGATCCCTTTACCTAAATATTTCAGTGATTCTTTTTCCCATGTAAAGACATTGTCATCTAATCATAGCACCATAATCAAAAACAGGAACTTAGCATTGATGCAGCTCTATTTGTTAATCTACAAACCTTATTCTAATTTTTCTAATTGTCCCACTAATTTGGTTTACAGGACTTTCACTATCTTTTGTCATCTTCTAAATGCCTTGCTCTGTCCTTGGTGTGACGATTCTATAACCCAGAAGTCCCTGTTCCCATAAAGAGAATGAGCTTGTTCTAAATGAATGAGTTATAATAAAGGGTTCCATTTTGAAGGAAGTCTCACATTTCAATCTATATGTTGGGCTCTTTAGAGCCCCTTCAGGGATGTATGGGAATCACATGATCTTATCTTGAAAGTGTGTTTTATGATAAAATTGGGCTCTTGCTTGAGCACTTGTGTTTTCAAGGGATGGATTCCATAAACCTAGACGGTCAGTCACACATCTGCAACTAGATGGCCTGCAGAAACGCTCCAGCCACACTGTCGCAGGCAGTTTCTCCTTGGAGGCGGTGTGCACTCAGGTTTCTCTTTGAACCTCGATTTCCCTCTCTGCTCGATGGGACAGGCGCGATCTTCCTCGCATGAACTGCATGAACGAAATAAAGCATTAGGACAGAAGCTGCTTCATTAGGTGCCCAGTCACTGATATACATAACTTATTTTGTGATTTGGATGAACTGATAGGCAAATATACTTTATTTTGCATGAAACAGGGTGAAAAAAATCCAATTCAATTTGAAGTCATTAGCACATTTGTTTTCCATAACTTTTCTAATCAAGCTGAAGAAATCCTAGGCTTCCTCATGAAAGAAAAAACTGGTCATAGGCTTGTCTTGGAACTCTCAAAGAGAAGATATTAAACTAAGCTCAGAACAGGGAAAGGGACTATTTTATTTGTAAACTGCAATGGATACTTTGCTTACAATGCATTCCACAATATGTCTACGTATGTTCTGTTTGTCAAATCATGTTGCTACTCCATCTCTAAGAAATCTTCAAATAAGAATTTATTGGAGAAACTAAGGAAAAGTAGAAAGCACCTTCCTCTCTCTCTCTCTCTCTCTCTCTCTCTCTCTCTCTCTCTCTCTCTCTCTCTCTCTCTCTCTCTTCGTTCTTTCTCTTTTTCTTTTACAAAGGGACATAGAAGGGACACATCTAGCTTGGGAATGTGACCCCCAGCTGATGAGACAGACAAATAAATACAGTAGAAAACACAAATAAAGGTTGTCACACCTGCAGGCATGCAGGGAGGGTGAGAGCACTGAGCCCACAAGCACCACACTGGCGTCAACACTGTGCATCCCACACGAGCAGCTGTGACACCGTGTTGCCCCAGCAGGGTCAGCTCAGGCGGGATAGGAACAGACGCAGCATTGTCTCCATGTCCACCCGGCCGCCAGCTGCGCTCTGACCAGCGGCTGCTACGTGGCCTGCCCCATGGTGGAAGCACAGGGCCTCCTGAAAAAGCCATCTGCTATCACCCATTCGCCACCTTTCTTCCATGAACTGGCCTTCTATAAAATGCCTTATCTTGACTTGTTAAATACTCTGCAATCCTTTGGTGAATGTGAGAATTCGAAACTTTCCTACTTGTACAAATTGCCTTTAAATGAGAAGTTATTTGGCCTGTGATGGGCATTGTCACTGGAAGCCAAAAACTCAATGAAAGCCATGATTAATGAATTATAAAGCCAATTCATTGAGCCATGACGTTAGGACAGCACTTTCATAAGCAGGAACTCATTATATGTGGACATAATCATCCATCCTGAGAAAGGCATTTCTTATCCACTAGAAAATACTATGAAGAGATAATACTTGAAAAAAGAAAAACTTCTTATACTTCTGGCCAAGAGAAAGTATTATTCCATGCTTTATCATGAGTTTGTTGAGAAGCCTTGAATTTGAATTTTGGTTTAGTTACAGGCTTTGCTCTTTTTGGTAAAAGCAGTGCTCCTTGGTTATTTGATTATAAGCAATTTAGTACATGATAAGTTCTTGAATAAAAAATAACCATATATCTTTAACAGTTCAGTTTGAGCTTTATTTTGGAAGAGGCTAGAAGAAAATTATGTCTATAAAACTATAATACAAGTTTAGGGAAAATTGAGGTCATTAGTGTTCATTTATTTTCCTTTTTGAGTTAATTTAATTATAACAGAGACACAAACATTAGCTCCAATACTGAGCTTCTCACATCTGTTAGTAAAGATTTGATTAGGGCTACACAAATGTGCTAGATTAAACTATCTAGTTGGTGAAATTCAAGCCACCTGGATATTTTAGCAACATCAATAAGAATAATTCTCTTTTTCAAAATCAGTAAATCCAAGCTATATTAAAAAGAATTAATTAATGAGTGCCAGATAGGCAAAACAAACATTTGACAATGAATCATATTATCAAAGGTTTTGAGGGAGATCCCTCTCAGCTTATGTTTAGATGTCAAATTATATTACCCAAACTAAACAATCTGTTAAAATGATGTCTTAATGCAATAAGTCTCCTGTGCCACACATTTTTTTAACTTCTTAAAAATTTTAGTAGAAATAAAAGATTTACCAATGATAATCAAATCATAAAACATTTGCCCCTAAGAGTTACCAAGAGCTGTTAATATAATTTTGAATCCTGTAAGTAAAATAAATTGTTGTAAATTTTACTTAATCCATTATATATGTCTTTGGAAGCAGCACAGGTATATTTCATAGGAGAAGCTCAGGAAAGATGTGGGTATTGAAAGGATTCATATATAAAAGGAGGTGTTTTTAAAATAAATTATATAAGGAATTCTAGAATTGGAAAGACCCTTCCAAATTGCCTAGTCCAGACTGGTAAATGTATTCTGTTAAGTGCACATAGTAAATATTTTGGACTTTGTGAGTAGGTGGCATCTGTCTCAACTACTCAACTCTGCCCTTGTAGCTACAGACAGTAGGAAACGAATGGGCATTGTTTGTTCCAATAAAACTTTATTTACAAAAGCAGGCAGTGGACTAGATTAGACTCATCTGTAGTATTTTGGTGACCTCTCATTGAGCTTCCATGTTGCAAAGATCAGATGCCACAGACCGTGTGTGGAAAATAAGTTACCCAAAGTGAAGGAAGTTAGCCAAGACACACAGCAGGAATGGAAAATCAGCTCTTCAGTTTCGAAACCCGGCTGAGTCCATTGTAAAGACATGTGAGCAGGTGGCTACATCCAAGTGAAAGGTCTGCCTCTGCCCTGTAGTGCATGCAAGTGATCCATGCACTTGAGGTCTACAGAATTGTGATGTGTAGATGATTCCTAAAGTCACCAGAGAATAAGTTGCTTTTCAGAGACCTCAAGAGAGTCACAGCGAATATATTTTGGGAAAGCAACACTAGCATCCGGACAGTTAACCAAGCATGAAAATGCCTGACAGAAAAGCCACACATGGCTTGCTTCATTAAAGACCATTTCAATCCTGGAAAATTGCATTTCTATTGAATATTTATAACAAATATGATTGAATAAGGAGAATTTAAAGTGGAAAAAAAACCTGTGTGTTGTGATTCCAAATTAAATCTTATTTTCATGGTTGACAGTGTTTTGGATTCCCCACACTTGCATTCTATAACATAACCATCGTATGACAATGTCCTTTTCCAGCCCCAAATAGCAAAAATTTCTAGATTAACACTTTAGTCACCAACATTCATTTTCCGGTAGGGTTTCCTCCTGTCGTATACCTCATTCTTTTCACTTGGAAGGAAGTGGAAGAAATGAACCTCTAGGAAATCTTCAGTGGAGAACTGTATCTGGGTCTTCCTCCAAAATACTTCTGTGAATGTCTGCATGGAAAGGCTTGGTAATCATTGTTCAGAAACTGACAGTCCAGAAAGACATGATTGATGAAAGGGAATTGGATGTTTGAGCCAAAATGGGCCGTCATTAACTAACTGAACCAAGTAAACGAAATGGAGTTTCCAAGGGGCAGTGGGGCACATTCTTCTTGAAAACATGGGCCCCGTGTTCAGGATGTGTTTCAGTGAGGGGGCAGGGGTGGTGGTGGAGGGAGCCATTACTTAATGGCTCCCAGCTTGCAGAGGTGAAATACCCCACACGATATAGGTTTTTTTTTCCTTCAGCATTTCTGGGTTAATGTGGATTTGCACATTTCTCACTGAACGGATGAAGATGCATCTTCTCACTTGTCATGTGTTTTCTGGTCCTGGAATCACAAAGAGAGTTTTCCATACAAATAAATGCAATTCAATTCTGATACTGCACTTGTTTTCTAGCTTAGGCATTTTGAACCAATGAGAAGTAAATGAAGATAGGGTTGTTGCTCTTTAGTTTATAGGAGCAAATGAAATTGTATGTGTGGATAAAACTATGCATGTATATGAAATACTATTTTCATATATAAATCTCATTTTTCATCAAAATGATTTTTATGAATCTCATTTGGTTTATAATATTTCAGGTTCAAACTTGTAAATGATAGAAAATTCAGCTTTATCATGCAATAAAAAAACCCATACAATTATTACAATATTAGAGCATAGATATGTTTTTTGCATCTTCAAATAAAAAGTTTGAAACCCACCCCCTTGCCCCCCCAAAATTTTTCACCAGATTGCTTTAGGTCAAGGATAACAAAAGCATGAATGATTCAGATGAACACCTTTTGAACTTTCCTCAGGAAGACTTGAGCAGTAGGATAGCTTAAAGTCTTAACCAGAATGCATGCAGGTGGCCATTTTTCAGTTTGAAACATCTTGAAACAGTTTCTGTGCCTAGCAAGGAGGCTCCTGGTGTCAAGAGTGGAACTTACTCAAGAGGGAGGGAAAGAGAGTATGCAAATAAATGCATATGTTATTAGTTCAGAGCAAGCCGGTGAGCCTCAAAGGTTAGGAGCACAGAATCTCATTACCCTCGTCTCAGAAGCCAGCCAGGGTATACAAAGTAACAGAAAATGTATTCTTTATTGTGTTTTATTAATGGAAAGAATTTCTGTTTTGGTTTCTCAGATTAAGAAATACAGAGCAGTCTATCATATATTATTATGCAAGAATAACAAAGACAAACAAGTAAACTACTGAATGTGAGCAGATTAGATACGGTGGATATTTAAACAAAAGTCTATCATTGAATTTAGGTGTTAATGAAAATCTTGATTGAGCTCCTGAGATATTCTTGCTTGTAAGATAGAACCTGGGGCAGGGGTCTAGGACATCGCAGTATACATTTTGTATTAGCTTCATCCCTTGCTCCATGTTATGTTCTTATTTTTGTTTTTCTTCTAGCTTGTGTTGTCTTGAAATTCTTTATGTATCTTTAGAAATACATTAAGTCCTTTGTGGAAATAGAAAGTTGGACAAATAGTGCGAAGTGTACACGATCATGAAAATTTGAAGACATTATTCACTGATAGGCATGTATTATTATAAGAAAAGATGAAGTCATTAGCCCAAATAAAGGATTAGTGTTAACATGGAATTGAACCTAACATATAATTAACGAATTCTCTGATTGTTCTTCCTGTGTCGGTTCATTAAGCCTGACTACTGAGCGGATATTTACGCATCTGTTTCCAACATCTGTCATCCTACTGATTCCTGGGTGGACTCCATGAAGGCCCGGGAAGAAGATTTTGCTTTTACTTCCTGCACTTTTTTTGGGATTTCCTTCCAAAACCTGAATTACTGTTTTAAAAAATTACCTAGAATAATCGTTAGACCATTGGCAGAACCACCCTGAAGGTGTAACTAAATAATGACTTACATGAAACAGTTAGATATGATAATATAAAAACGTTGCTTTCAAAAAGACTAGTTCTGTCTTCCCATTGGCTGAATTCAATTGCAATCAAAAGCACGCATTGAACATCTACTTTGCATAAGACGTTCTCGGTTACTGACAGTTCTCTTAAGTTGAGCGCCTCCCTTGTGCCAGACTAGAGGTCTCACGTACTTTATCAAGTTTAATTTACTCCTGCCCCAAGAGCTATTATTGGTATCCCCATTGATAAAGGCATAGACTGAGGCCTAGAGAAGTCATTGGACTTGTCTAGTTTCAACCCGCATAGTAAATGATGAAGTCTGCGCCTGCGTAGGCAAGCTCCTGGCACCGAACTTTTACCCAGTACTGACATGACCTTTTTCTCTGGAAAAACATTTGCAGCAGGTCTGTTTAGGCTGCTATAACAAAAATACCACACAGTGGATGCCTTAAACAACATTAATTTATCACATTTTGGAGACTGAGAAGTTTAAGATCAGGCTGCCAACAGATTCAGTGTCTGAGGGCAGCCACTTTCTGGTTCACAGATGACCGTCTACAGCTATGTCCTCACGTGGCAGAAGGGATAAGAGAGCGTTCTGTGGTCTCTTTCCTAAGTCACTGATCCCATTTATGGTTCCATCCTCATGACCTAATCGCCTCCCAAAGGGTCCACCTGCTAATGCCATCACACTGGGGGCTAAAATTTCAATATAGGAATTTTAGAAGGTTACAAACACTCAGTCCATAACACAGAGGAACTGCAAAGTACCTCCCCCTATCTTGCCCTTTTTTAATGGTCCAGGAATAAAACCAAAAGTTAATAAGAACCTAAGATAGTAAAGCTAAGAAACAAAAATCTTATCACTTATTGTTTGCAACCGAAAGCCCATGTCAAGAGGGAAACAGACGATTCTAGATTTCTAAAGGTGTATCTAACTATTTGGTCATCTCAATATTTGTTTATGAAGATATTGCATGGACCTCAGTGTGCAGTCCCTGGGCATACATCACAGTTAGGCTCAGATCTTTACTGGCGATGAGAGAGTAGATGGGCAGATGTCTGCTTAGATAGATGACCAATTCCAGTCCCATGGACTCATTTGTCAGGAAGACGTTTAAGGCCAGTGTGTGGGCTGCTCCATATTACCATTCCCCTGCAAAAAGACTCTAAGCAGTCTCCACTGTGTTCAGATTCTAACAACGTAGACAAGAAACAAGCTTCTATTTGCCTTGTTTAATGGTGGCTGCTATTAGACTTCTGTTTTTGATAACACACTCACAAGCACTGAGAAGCAGAAAGATCTAGAGGAAGAGGCAGAGAAAGAAGCAAAAGTTAAGTCACTGTCATTTCACCAGCGTAAGTCCTAATGTGCATTAAAAAAGGAGAGTTGCTTACATGATTACTAAAAGGGAACACTAACACTTCAGCTGAAGAATAGTTAAGAATAGTTGACTGGAAAAAGCAATCCTAGGATAAGTTAAAGCTAGAAATTATGCTGGTTGGTCATTAAGGACAGTATACCGGGTTAAAATACTTTCCCTGTAGATATGGGCGGTGGCTTAGATGAAATGAGTTCACATATATATATAATTTATGTGTATTTGCATAATTTTATATGTATGTATAATTTTTAAAGTAACACTGAGTTTCATTTTATATATAAAATATAAAATGCTATGTGTATCTCTATATATAAAATAAAATTCACTGCTACTTTTTTAAATAGTTAAGTTTCAACTTGCACCTGCAAATGGTTGTATGTATAACTGCTCATGGCCATTACTACTAATGTGTAGCATTTGGGTTGTTTTAGAGTTCCCATGCATGGATTTTTTAGGAAATACTCTCCTGTATGGAAGACGTGCATTGCTGCCATTTCCCCCTTTTGGAGAAAAACAAACTTAACAAATCTGTGGTGTCACTACAATCAGAGATTGTCTGTGCTATTCAAATTATCCGGCTGCATTTCAGATTGGTGTGGGGAGGGAGCAGTACGGAAGATGGTGTTGGAACTATCATGGAGTGGAGAATCAGGAGGTTTAGCTTCTAGTTTAGGTTCTGGATTAAATAGCCTGGTGATCCCAGTAACTTTCATCCTTCTTCCATCTTTATCTATAGAAAAAAGGGGTGAACTCGTTGATTTCTAAAGTTCCCTTCCAGGTCATTGTCCAGGAAAGATCAAATTTCCCTTAGGACATGTGTCCTTTAGCCTCTGGAGGTGCAAGGCTTACTCCCTGTAGTTGGTGGGTTCAGTGAATAAACTGGCCTCCATAACCACCTTTCAATTTGATACTGTTATTGAATCATAAAGATAAAAAGATGAAATATCAAGAATCATCTGAGTGATCAATAAATTTAAAAATCCCATTTCATCATCTTGTAAGTGAATGATTTATTAACTCATTGATTCAGTCAATTAACAAATATTTACTCATTATGCACTGTGGATTTGCCACTGCAAAGAATTGGACAGAGTAGCCCTGATTTCCTTGAATTTATAATCAAATGAAGGATACAGACCTTAAAAGATAAGTTTTAACAGTTAAGTGGAAGAAATAAAAATGATACAGGAGTCTAAGAATTTCTGGGAATATTTATCAAAGGAGGCCCAATTCAATCTAAGGGCTAGGGAAGATGCTTCCTAAGAAACTGACATTTAAGCAGAGACTCCAAGTAGGAAGCACAAACACTGAGCTGAAGGGAGATGTGGAGGGAGGGCAGAAAATTAAAGTCACTTATCCAAGCTCTCTAAATCACCCAAGAGGTGAGACGTCTACTACAGGTTAGACAGTTATACTGGCAGCTCAGAAGGGGAGAAAGAGAACCTTTGATACAGGAAAATATGGAAAGTTTGATTCTGCTCATTGGAGGAACTGATGGCTTCAAACTGTGCATCAGACAGATTCATAGTTGCAAGAAGTAGACTTTAACTCTAGAGGATATATGCACAAACGGAATTTATTTAAAAGCTATTGGACAGGGACTTTTTCTTTTGATATAGATGGAATAAGAGGGACTGAATTTACTCTCTGGTAGAAACCAAAAATCAATAAAATATATTTACAACAGTTTGCGAGACACTGGATATTAGACACTGAAGAACAGTTGTTCCTGACATATAGGTGTATTGACAAGGTGAGCCCTATGATTGTCCCAACTTACTGGATGAAACAATATTCCAGAACTTTGTGCAGGTTTCAACAATCTGGCTAAGCCTAGTGAGCTCCCTGAGTTGAAGAGATGGAGTTGAGAATCTGGAAAGACCACAGGAACTAGAGTTTATAAGACAAAACATCAGGGAAGAGAGAGCAGCATACAGAGAATTCTAGACATTTGCCATGGTTTCCTTGCAAGTATTTAGTTCACTAGCAATTTCACATGTGTTTTAAGGAACAATCCAAATCTGGAGAAAGAACCAAATGTAAGAATGGAAGGCTGATAGTGCACAGAACACATACAAGATTGGGAAGAGTGCCTGTCTCCACCAGTCAAACTAGAAAATCTCAATCTGTAGGGCATTAGATAGAGTACACTGTGTTTAGGGTCTTGTTCTTGTAGTGGGAAATAAATATCTTTAGATTATGCACCAAATGCATTTTAAAAACAAGATCCAAAAGGGCTGAACTAATTTTAAGTACCTGTGTCACATAACAAAGCTCAAGACTATCAAGTACCTATGAAGAAAAAATGCATGCTGTCCAGCATTCAGATAGAAATGACTAAAAGTTCAAAGAAGCAAAAAATACAATCTGAAGTGTAAAAGCAGTTGATCAAAACCAATCCAGTATTTATACAGATGTTAGAGTCAGCAGACAAGAATGTTCAAGCAATTTATTATATGTAAAAACATTAAGTAGAGATATAGGTGGAAGTTATTTTTAAAGAGACTCAAACTGAACTCCTAAACAGGGAGATTGCCAAGTATGAGATTAAGAATACTTTTGATAAGATTAACTTTGAAGAAGAAAGAATCAATGAACTTGAAGACATAGCAATAGGAATTTTCAAGACAAAGCACAAAAGAAAAATAATTTTTTTAATGAAGAGAGTATTTGTTAGCTGTGAAACAACTTATAAAGCCTACTATAACTGAAACTAGAAACCCCAAAGGATTATGGGGCTGGTGAGTAGAAAACAATCTGAAAAAAAGTCTGAAATTTTCCCTAATTTTATTAAAAGTATCAATAGATATCTAAGAGGCTCAACAAAACTCAAGTACATGATACATGAAGAAAACTACGCCAAAGAACAGCATAAGTAAGAGCACAAACAAAAACCCACAACTTTTTTAAAAAGTAAAATATCTTGGAAGTAGCCAGTGGGGGGGAAATCACATTCTATACAGACAAACAAAGATATGAATTATCTCAGATTTCTTGTTAAAAGCGATGTGAGACAACTATAGTACATCTTTGTAGAACTGACAGAAACTGTCTGTTAATCTAGAGCTCTTCACCACAAAAAGAAAAAAACAAAACAAAGCAAAAACCTTTTATAAACAAAAGTGAAAACCTTTTCAGATTTGCAAATGTGGGAAGAATTCATTGGGGATAAATATTAACCATCAAAACCTTAAAAGCAGTTCTTCAGGCAGAAGGGAAATGATACCAGATGGAATTATGGATCTTCACAAAGTAATGAAGTGTATGGTAAATGACAGCTAGATAGTTAAATAAGATTTTCTCTGGTATTAAAATCTTTTAAAAGGAATCAACTAAGCAAAAATAATAACATAGAGCGGGGCTTGTTACTTACATAAAAGTAAAATTTATGACAACAATCAAAGCTGGGGAAGGAAGAAATGGAAGCAGAATATTGAAAAGACATACACGAAATAGTATGAGATCCCTTCAAGGAAAACTGCAATAAACGTAAGGTAGATAATATAGATACTAAATAAACTATTTAAATAGCAATGAAGGGCTATGGCTAATCAGCCAATGAAGGATATACTATGAAATAACAAAAATATTCAAATAATCTAAAAAAAGACAAAACAATGGAAAAAAGGAATCAAGGAACAAAAGGATAAGTAGAAAACGATTATCAAGAATGAAAGATTTTAATCTAACTCTGTATTTAATTAAGTAGAAATAGTGAAAAAAAATCCTAACTAAACACAGAAATAATCAGATTGAATATTCTGACTATGACAAACATATTTATATGCAAAGACACAAAAAAGTTGAAGAAAAAAGGAAGAAAAGATATATTATACTAATACAAATCAAAGAAAGTTGGAGTGGCTACATTAATAGCAGACAAATTAGATTTCAAAGCAAAGAAAATTATGAAAAATAAAGGTCATCATAAGAACAAGTGGTCACTTCATTAAGGGACAGAATTATCTTAAATATTTATATATCTAATAACAGCTTCAATTTCAAGAGCAAACCCAATGGAACTACCTGGAGAAACTGAAACACTCTCTACAACTGTAGAGATTTTAATAATTTAATTCTGCTCCCTCAATAATTCATCAACATACATCTCTAGGTCCTGGCTTCATATCCCAGAGCCGAGGGAACAGCCAAGATGGAAAACTAAATAAAATAAATAAAATTCTTCTTCCTTCTTCCTCGTCCTGCCTGCCTGCTTCTATTTGACTTTATTCCTGACTACAGCTTTCCTTAAAAAATAAAAGGATGAAGAAATGGAGTGACGTCAGCAAAATGGAAGAGTAAGCATATGCATCTCTCATCTCTCTATAGAAACATTGATTTTGGCAGCCACCAGCAGATGAGAATACTTTTGTGAGAGTTTTGGAGACCAGCTGAGAGAGTCCAGTGTCCAGATGGAGTAAAATGTCCAGATGGGTTCGATGACCAGGGTCAGAAGAACTGCTCTTTCTACCCATGTCACCTCTTCCCAAAAGCAGCAGGGGTCAAAGCCTTCACCTTGTGATAAAAATTGGAGCGGAAATCCATAGACTAAGCAATAGAAAAATAGAGAAAATTGATGAAACAAAAATTAATTCTTTAAGAAGATGAGTAAGACTGAATAATCTCAGTCAAACTGATTAGGAACCCCCCCCCACCCCGCCCCAGTTATCAGTATCAGGAATGAGAGAGGTGATATCATTACGGAATCTATAAGAGGATTGTATGAATAATATTATGTTAATACATTCAGCAGCCTAGATGATAGAGACAAATTCCTCGAAAGACACCCATGATCAAAACCCACTCAAGAAGAACTAGATAATTTGAATAGCTCCATGTTTATTAAAGAAAGTGAATTTGTAGTTAAAACCCATCACACAAAGAAAATCCCACATGGCTTCACTGGTGAATTCTACCCTAAAGAATTTATAATAACTATGCTATACAAACTCTTCCAGAAAATTGAAAATGAAGGAATGCTCTCCTACTCACTCCACGATGCCAAAATTATCCTGATGATTTGAACAAAAACATCACAAGACAAGAAAACTACAGAACAAATACCCTTGTGAATATATTTAAAAATTATGAAAATTTTAGCAAATTGAATAAAAGAATACACACAATGATTAATACATTATGACTGTGATGTAAGTTACTTTACACTAGAAGAACAATTGCTACAATTCGCCATAAGAATAAGCACAAAGAAAAATCATATGATGGTTTTAATACAGAAAAAGCATTTGAAAAGTTCAGTCAAGCCTGTTAAAAACCTCTCAGCAAACTGGAGACAGAAGAGAAATTTTCTAAGCTGATATAAAGCTTCCTTTAGCCTATATCAACTTCCTCACAGATAAACTTATCTTTACACTTTGTGGTGAAGGACTGAATGCTTTCTCTCTAAGAGCAGAAACAGGATAGCAATGTCTACTTTCGTCATCTCAACTCAACATTTACAGGAATTTCTAACAAGTCAAGATAGGGGAAAAAAAGTCATTCATATGATGAAAGAGTAATACTATCTTTATTTGAAGATGACATGGCCATTCAAATAGAAAATCAGATGGAACCTACTGAAATGCTTTTAGAACCAGTAAGTGAGTTTAACAAGTTTGCCAGATTAAAGACCTATATGCGACCATCAATTTGCTTATTGCCACTGAAACTCTGGTGGTGGGTGTGGTGTGAAATATAGACTGAGATGCAATTTCAATATCCCAAATGGTATTTAGCATTGTGAGCTAAATAAATAATAAATATTACTATAAAAATAAATTTACATATATTTATAAATATACATACACACCTATATAAAATGGGAATTGAAATTATAAAGACAATATCATTTACAACAGAATTATATAACATGAAACAGATACAAAAAATCTGACTAAATATATGAAAATCTATATACTGAAAACTAAATATATGACTGAAATATATTAAAGACTTAAACAACTAGATATCTTTGTTCATTAGTCAAAATTTGTCAATAAGTTATTTGTGATATGTTTCCTTAACTGATCTATAAATTCAATGTCATCCTAATCAAAATCTCAGAACTTTTTAGTAGTAATTGATCAATTTATTATAAAAGTTTATATGAAAATGTAAAGTGTTTAGAATAGCCAAAACTGCTGCAAAAGTGAACAAACCAGAAGACTAACACTGACTGAGTTTAAGGCACATAAAATTATAACAGGCTTGACAATACAGTGGTGGCATAAAGATAGACAAAGTGGATACAATGGAATCCAGAAATAGGTTTACGAATATATTGACCATTGATTTTCAGCAAGAGAGCAGAGGTAATTCAGTGACAAAAAGATAATCTCTTTAACAAGTGAATTAGCTACTTTCAAAGGAATGTAAAAGTGTAAAAATTCAAGTAGAAAACTTTTGAAACCTGGGGTTAAGCAAAATGGCTGAGATACAACACCGAAAGCACAATCCATGAAGGTATCAATTGATCTGACTGGACCTTATTAAAATAAAAAAAAAATCTGCTGTTCAAATGAGTGTCAAGAAAAGAAAATGAAACAAAAAAGCCAGACCAGAAGAAAATATTTTCAATTACATATCTGTTAACGTCCTTGGATATAGAATATAAAAATATCTCAAAATTCAATAAGAAAACAAAAGTGGACAGTAAATTTGCAGACATTTCAGAGGAGAAATACAGTGCTTATTGAAGCTCATGAAAAGATACTGAGGAGTATGGTAGACAGGAGGGAAGTACACTTAAAAGCTACAACGAGATACTACTGCACATCTGTTAGAATGACTACAATTAAAAGGATGACAATACCAAGTCCTGGTGAGAATACATAGGAATTAGACTTGTGCTATACTGGTGGGGATGTCTAATGGTACGAGCAGGGTAAAACAGCTTGACAATTTATGAAAAGATTAAACATTTACCTGCCTCTTCAGAGAAATGAAAGCATATGTCCCTAGAAAGATTCATTCATGTTCATAGCAGGTTTGTTTTTAATAGTCAAAATTTAGAAGCAATCAGAATATCCATCAATGAGTGAATGCCAAGAAAACTGACAATGAAATACTACACAGCAATAAAAATGATTGAGTTTCTGATGGACATAATAACTTGGACGAGTCTCAAAACAATAATGCTGAATGAAAGAAGACAAATAAGTTCAGACTGAGTGGTGCCATTATACATAATTTTAGAAAATTCAGTTTTGTCTACAATGACAGAAAGAAGATTCGTGGTCACCTGGAAGTGGGAGATGGAGGGGTTACCTGGAGAAGAATTTCAAGGAAGATGGAGAAGTTCATTCTCTACTGACTGTGTTGAAGGCCTAAGTAAAAATGGATTAAATTGTGCCTTTTGAATATGTGCAATTTATTTACTAGTCATTAAGGCTTTCAGCAAACTCAAAAACTGTGAATGTATGTATATTTGCAGCAAATATGATGATAATGTTATATCTGTCATAGAAATAACGTCAATATATGAAAGATATACATTAATAGTCCAAAAGGTAAGTGGACAAGAATCATATATAAACACAATTTTAAAAATAATAAAACTACAGCTAGGGTTTTAAATGAGAAAATATTCAGTTTCACCAAGAATTGAGAAATGACAATTAAAACAGTTCAAACGTATCATTATTTTAAATGATCCAACCAAAAACCCCACTCAAAATAAACAGTCATCAACATTTGATGAGATAGTCCCTTATATTTTGCTAGTGACCATGTAAATTTCCATTATTCTTATGGACAATAATTTGGCAATATGCACTACAAATAGCATACAACCTGAGCCTTGAAAATGAACTTGATATTGATCCAGTAATTCTACTACTGGGAATGTATCCTAAGAGACTAAAAATGCCAAAAATGAAAATCCCCTTTTTCCCCAAAGATATTCATCGCGGTAATATTTATAATAAGGAAGTTTTGGAGGCAATCTAAAATTGAACCACAGGGAATTTTTGTTGTTGTTTTTGCACTAATTTCTTGAAACATTTTACAGTCCTATAAATCCTCTTTACAAAGATTTTATGACTGGGGAGAAAAGAATACAAACTGAAAACAAGGAAAAGTACACACTATGGCAGTATGATTACAACTGCTTTTTAAAAGTTTGCTTTATAAGAAAAAGGCGTCAAAGTAAAAACTAGGTTTGAGGTCATGAAGGGGTAACCATGGATTGTTTGAGAGTCTACATTTAGAGTTGATTTACTTTCCTTTTTTCTGATCTTGGGATCTTGGATTTTCCCAGTTTTTATATGACTATTATACTTTTGATGAAGGGGGGAAATCCACTTATTTTTTAAAAATAGAGAAGCAGCAAGTCTGGCTAGTTGTTCATAATTTTTATAGTTTGAGGATAAAAGCTTGATACCCGTTTGTCTCCTGGTTATTTGAAGGCTTCTAAATACAGGGTGTTTTCACTCACAAAATGATGTGTGGAAAGAACATGAGTCCGTTCCCGTCTTTGCCACCATCTTGGGGCAAGTTTTTGTTTGTTTGTATCATCTGTCTCTTCATCGTCTCAGGAGAGAACTGGACTCATTTGATGCGTCTCTTCATCATATATTTCTGGAGTACCTCCTCTGGGCCCTTGCCCAGAGGTAAGGCAGGGAAGCCCTAAAACTCATGAAGTTTTGGGTCCAAGATTCCCTTGGGAGCCCAGCTGAAGAGCAGGCTTTCGAGAACTGGTCATTTTCCACGGACCAGCCTCAGTGGCGTGGGCCTGGGGTTAGAATACGACCAGCCCACTGTGGTCTCCCTCCCTGGAAGCGCCCACAGACGCACATTTATCCCAGGGCCCTGTCATCCTCTAAGTCAAAAGGACAAATAAGTTCAGAGGGAGCACATAAATGAGCAGAGAAAAGTATTTCTTGGAGCTGTCAGCTCAGAGAAAAGTAAGTGCACAGGGACATTTCCCTGTGAAAGAGATGGCTGTGGGGCAGTTTAGGAGGAGGAAAAGGCAAAATAATGTGCTGTCTATGAGGATGGGTCCACTCGATGAGCTATGAACTTAGGATGTGTTTATAACCAAGTTTAATAAGCCCTGAAGATTGAAGATTTGATAATTACTCAGGAGGCCTGTTCCAAAGAGTCATAAGTTCTACTCTCCCAGGAAGATTATGTGGCTGTAGCCAGCCCTTGGACCCCACCACACATCCTCCCTGCCTCTAGACATCCTGTCTTTTCCATCCTGACTTTTTAATGTTAATGGCTCCAGAGGAAGCTACGGACTTTGGAAACTCATTGGGGAAAAGGTGCCAGCTGCCTTTGCCCAGATCAACGTTCTGTACCAAAGCCTGAAAAAGAGCATCTATTCTGACTTCCTTCTAGGAGTAAAAAGTGATCATCTGATGGCTCCTTTTGCAATTCAAAAAGAAAATTATTCGATGTACGTAGGCAAGTACCAACTTGTGAGGACGGTTTCAGCCAAGATGTAGAATGTATCAGAAATATATTGTGAGGAATTTTCTGTTTGTTTTCATTAACTAATGTGCATTGAGTTTGCAGGAGGTGAGTGTGTGTCTATGTGTGTTTCCAGGGAGGGAGAAAGTGCAAAGTTATTAACATTTTCATCTGCAGAAACTGATTGAAATTGTGTTTCTCGACTCACAAGTAAGATACATTGCAGGGCGCTGGTTGGCAATGTCTCCCGAAAAGCACATTGTGAATGAGAAATTGGCATAGTTGGGGGAGTAGTGGCCACTTCTGAGACAAGGGTTTTGAGGGGTTCTTTTAAAGGGGCTTGGCTCAAGTTGGAGGACCCTCCAGGCTCTGCCAAAGGGTTTGACATCAGTTAATAGGCCACACTCTGCCTTGTCACATCCTCAGGAAAAGCGGATTCATTTTCTAAGTCCAGGAGTGACAGGATTATTGTGCATTTTGACAGTTTCTGTCTGAAGCTGTAGGAAAGGGCTTTGCCAAGCAAAGCAAAGAAAAAAATTGGGACATGCCCTATGCTCGTGTCCTTACATTCACAAGCTCAGAATCAGGATTTCAACCTTCTGAGGCCCCGGGGCCAGGGCGGGAGCTCATCAGAGAACCATCCTCACGGCAGAAGGGAGGAAGAGGGAGAAATCCCTTCTCTTCACCCCACCAGAGCTGTGAGGAGCATACATTTTCCACCCCAGCAGGAGCGTCAGCAACTCTGCAGTGACAAATCAATACAAAGGGTACATTCGGGCCGGGGCAGCGGCCTGGTTTTAGCAGGACGCATGGGATAAGTGTGTTCTGTTCATCACCCTCCTCTCTCTATCATGATAATGACAAATGTCCCCTGTGTGTGCAGTGAGGCCCCCTTGCATCACTCATAGCAGGAAAAAGTGTGGAAAAAGCAGATGCCTACTCACCCCCACTTCCATCTCATCTTGATCTACCAAATCACAGTTTGGGGACCAACACCCAGAATCTGTTCTTAAGCATAATGAAGTCTGAGGATTCTGAGGAAGGTGGAGGAAGAGGTGTGGTTTGGCTTCTTTTTCCTTTCATCCTGCTCCAATAGCAACCCTGCCCTCTGTCCTCCTCCTCTGGCTCCCGGTTTGGAAACTGGGGCACTGGAGGCTGTGAACTTACAACCCCTTTGGGGATGTGGACTGAGTTGTTGGACTCGGGATGTCTTTGATCATCAAGTATGGTCTCCTCATCACGACTGTCCACCTCAGTTCCTGACGTCTCTGTCCTTTGTCTCCAGCCCACCCACCCACTGTGGGTCCTCTCGTAGAGCCCTTCTCTATTTACCCTGCCCGCCCCGCACACTGGGACCAGAGGTACCCCTGTTCTTCTGTGAACAGACCAATTTTGTCATTGAAATGTCCTCTTTCTATCCTTGTTGTAATTTTCATCCAACCAAGAATCTTGGAAGAGACACTTCCAGCCAGGTTGTAGTCTGTTCAGAACCTGGCAAAATGTATGAGGTGTGATATTTGTCTTCAGCATTTACCTCCCCTCTGACAGGTGTCCTGTATCCTCATAAGGGTTCCTTGCAGCAAAGCAGGATATGCCGAACACTTCTCTCTCTCCTGCCCTCCCTTCATCATAACTTACATCCTGCGCACCAGTCAAGGCCCTCTTAGGTGCCAGATGCGAAGTAGAATGGTTTTATGAATCACTTTATGTATTACCTTTGCCCTGGATGCTTTTGAACCTCAGCGGAGGTGCTCACTGCTTTGGTGAAAGGTTTGGAGAAATCTTGGCCTCTGAGGTTCCCAGGAGACCAGAAGGGGACAAAGTCTGGAAACCTGGAGGAAGTGGAAGAGCTTCTGCTCAGCGTGCTTTACATTAGGTTCAGAGGTGGCTGTCCAGCATGCTACTGCCCGAGGAAGCTGTGCTTACTCCAGTCTGCGTGGCACGAGTGCTACTGCACTAAGAAGACAGCACAGTTTTTAGAGCGCCCCAAGAATGAGCTTCAGCCCGAAACTGTGAGTGTGCGCGTGTGCGTGTGTGCGTGTGCGTGTGCATGTGCGTGTCACTGTGATGACTGCGCAGCTTGTGAACTACACAAAGGCCACCATCATGTCAATGCATGTATTTAGTCTGACAATAAGCTGGCAGATGTGTCTGATCCTATCAAGGAAGCATTAAAGATGGATGTCAAGTGTCTTCAGGCAGAGGCCTATTCCTAACTTGGAGATGGGAGAAGCCAACATCGGTTTCAACGAGAGACAGAGGTCGCAGCCAGCTCGTTCCTTGAGGACTATGCCCACCCCCATACCCATCATCCTTCCTGATGATCTTCTGTAAGATCAGACTCAGTTGAGGGGAAAGAGACTTGAGATGGCTTTTTCTTTTCTTTCTCTCTTTTTTTTTTTTTTTCAAAGGAAAGGCGCAGGCAAGAATGGAGTTGAGTAGACAGGCAGGCAGGAAGAGAGGAGGAAGAAGCATCTTTATTTTTATTTAGATGTTCACACTGGTTGTTTACTCCCATGTCTAGGACTAAAACTCAGGGGTACTTGGTTTGCTCCTTAAGAGGAGAGTCCCCTGACTGCTGCTCCACCAGAGCAGGCCTGCAGATGGCTGTTTCTTATCTAGTGTCTTATCAGCACCTGTGATGCTTGTTCTATGTCATCCTAGTGGCCTTGCGTCTGATTGAACCTGAATGATACAGCTGCCCCGGGACTGGGCCCACAGCCCCCGGTGACTTCACACTCCAGAGGTCTTGATCTTCTTTCAGTTCCTGGGAGGTGCTGCCCGCTTTCCCTGCTGCTCCAGCTGGCGTGGGTGATGGCTCTTGCTAGGTACCAAAGCCAGCAATCTGATGTTCCTGTCCTTCTCCATATTTCCATGTCCTACCCAGTTTTCAAGTTCCTCCCTGAAATCTTCCAGAATTCTCTTCCTCCCATCCCACTTGAAGGAATGACCCATGCTATCCCTTCTCTGTTATATCTCTTGGTTTATTCTTTTCTTACATCATTTATCAGTAAGAACTTTGTTCTAAATTAGAACTAATTCCAGTTATTTGGAGAGGGGACAAGAGCTTGGTAGCATTTATGACTCCCCAAGGGCCCTGTCAGGGCTTCACAATGCAGTAGGTTCTCATAAAGTCTTGGTATTTGACCTTCTTCCTCTTGGCAGATGAACTAACTGGGCTAGTTGGAAGTAGATGGTATTCTCTCTGCCTCTTGGACCAATTCTGTACATGTGACTATCTTGACTTATTTCTTTTGTTGTGAAGAAACTGAGGAAGTCCTCAAAGGCCTCAGAGAATTAATTCTGCCTGTGGCATTATGCTGGCCTAGTCTGAGCTTGTAAAAACCAGCTGAAACCATGATTGTACCAGTAAGGGCTTTCCTGAGAAACAGGGCCACTATGATAGAGACAGAGAGATCAAGATGTTTATCATGAAGACTTGACTCATGTGATTATGGAGGCTGAGAAGTCCTACATCTGCAAGCTGGAGGCCCAAGAAAGCCTAATGTTATAGATCCAGTTCAAACACAAAGGACCGAGAACCAGGAGAGGTAATGATTCAAGTCCTGATTCAAGTCCTAAGGCCCAAGAATCAGGGTTCAAAGGCAGGCGGTCAATGTCCCAGTTCAAGCAGAGAGTAAGTTCTCCATTCCTCCACCTTTTTGTTCAATTCAGGCCTACCTGCCCTAGGGCAGGCCTCTACTTTATAGTCTATTCACTCAAATGTTAACTTTTTCCAGAAATACCCTCACAGGCACACCCAGAAATGTTTTCTCATTAGCATCCCTTAGTCAAGTTCACATCTAAAATTAACCATTGCAATGATTTGCAGGGATAAGAAGCCGATGACACATAAACAGTATGCAGCTCAACTTGTACCCATGAGTGTAAAGAAACTCAGACAAATCTGCGTTCTTGTGCTTGATGCCAGCACAGCTGGGGTCTCCAGTTCCAGGCTGACACAGAGGTGAAGGCTCAGAGTCCCACCGCTCCCACATCCCATGTCTCTGTGACACTGAGGAGGATAAAACAGTATAAACACAATGATGCTCTCGGGACACTCGGCCTTGTGGAGCTGGTGAAGGAAAAGAAATTCAAGGGAGTTGATTGGGGAGAAAGACAGAATGAATGAAATCTTTCATGTTTCAGATCAAGATAATAATGCTGAGGCAAATCGAGCAAGTGAAAAGGTATATTATTTTTTAGTCCCTTTAAATTCTTAACAGGAACGTTATAGGAGACAAGGAACATTCAAAGCTGGCTAACCCCAATGAAGAGAATCATGTCATCTGAATTCAGGGCTGTAGCAATATTGAGAATTTTATTTCTACTGATTCATGAAATTAGTTGACTCTGAAGTGTATCTTTGTTAAACAGAAGCAGAAGGCTTGAATTACTTGGGGACAGACCAAAAAATCACCATGACTTTTGAACACATGGCTGAGGCCATGTCTTTTCCCCTGATGTATATAGTATCTCAAGGATGACAGAATGTTCTATTTGGAAGGAAACCTATAAATTCTCTTATGTGTCAGTGACTATTTTAGGCGATTGTGAGCCTCATTTCCTTTCAAGGACATTTCATCTTGGCCTCAGCATTGCCCATTCACTTCCCTGTTGCATGGAGAACACCCTGGGTGTGGCAGAAAATGAATGGAAAGTGCAATTGCCAACTTTCCATGACCTTGAACTTTGATGCAGCGCAAAGATGTTGACATGACCACTAAATCAGGTCCTAGATAATTTGGGGGAAGAAAATCTCAGAGTTTTTTACAAAAACTTCAAGATTAGCCTATTTGCTATTTTGTCTGCATTGGATTGTCTGATTTTCGCACTAAATTGACCCTTTTTGTGAGAGCCTGTCTCATTGATAGATGATTAGAAATTCAGATTGGGATGAAAGAACTTTAGAAGAGTCCCTCCTGGTCATCTTTCCTTACTTCTCTTTGTCATCCTCAAATCTGTTCATCTTCCAGTGACTCTGGATCAGTAAATGATTTGCCTTCCCCTACTGCTCCCATCTCTCCCTCAACATTCATGGAATCCAACACCAAGTCTAAACACATCCCATGTCCGCTCCTGCCCCTTTGAACTTTTTCTTACTACCTGATCAATGTTATTTCTATGCAACACTATGGCCACAGCTTTCTAATTGCTCTTCCTACTTTTTCTTGTCTTCCTCTCATTACACCCATTCTCCACACAGCATCTAGGATGATAGCCTCAAGACTCAAACTCATTACATCTTACTCCTGCCTCAAGTCCTTCAGTAGAGTCCCTGTGGCACTTATCATGGCTGCTAAGATGTCATCTGACTCACCCCTCCCACCCCCACTCCCTGGCTGCATCATTTATCAACAGTATCTTTGCCTTAGCCCTGCATTCATTCTCTATCTGTTGACTCATGCTGTCTGTTTCATTTGGACCTACAAAGATGCCCTGGCTTTGCCTCTACAAACTTGCCTGGTCAGTCTATTTTCAATTTTCAGTCTCACCTTCAATGTCAGCATCTCAAAGAGTTTCCTCATCTCTGAGATTAGATCCCTTCTGCTAGATGTTCTTAGAACCAGGCAATACATTTTTTTCTATAAAGGGTCATAGAATAAATGTTTTCATCTCTGCTGGTCATATGATTTCTGTACCTAACAACTTAACTCTGCCCCTGCAGTGGACAGCATCCACAGAAAATATGTGAATGAATGAGTAATGCTGTGTTCCAATAAAAGTTCATTTATAAAAGCAGGCAGTGTGCCAGGTTGGGTCCACAGGCCATAATTTACCTTATAAGCCTTCCAATCCTTTTGTTTCATAATAATATGTAACAAAGTTATTGTATTTGAATCATTATGGGGTAGTATCTGTCATTGCTCTCTGGAATGCTTTTCTATAAGGACAGAGATTAAACTTGTCTTGCAGCATCCAGCAGGGATAATAGACACTCAAATAATACAGCACATGACTCTACCAAGGTGGTTTTTTCAAACAGATTTTATCCCAAATCTTTATTTGAGCAATAAGGAGGAGAAGGTCTTGACTCTTTCCTGGAGAACTCGATGACCTGAGTGTGTGTACAGCTCGGAGTTTCTGCAGCCGTCTTGACATCACACAGAGTTTGAGAATAGTCAACTCTGGGGAAATAGGTCCTAGAAATGGATTAAAAAAGAATTGAATCATGACTATATCTTTCAGACCTGGCTCAAGTCCCACCTGATTTATTCTATCTAACTAATAACTATAAAGTTTCATGAGCCAATATATTCCCAGTTTTTATTAAACACATTTTAAGTTAATGTTTCTGTCACATGCAATGGAAAAAATATGTATATAAAGTCTGACAGTTTTCTCATTTGTACAGTGGGGATAATAAAACACACCATGACGGACAATTGTAAGCATTAAAAAATAGATTTTAAAATGCCAACAGGATATTTCACAAATAAGTCACTCATATTTAATAAATACATTAGTAATTATTTCCACTAGCAAATACGTATGATGCTATGAAATGCTACTCATCATACTGTATCTCTGCCAGGCTGTTCCTCTATATTGTCAGCAGGTCAGCGATCAAAATGAAGGTATCATGTTAATACAGAGAACACTACGAAAAGGAGATGAGATGATAATATCTTGTTTTATCAACAATTTCAGGAATAGGTATCTTATGTAAAAGAAAGCTTGCTGACATCTCACCACAGACGATCTATAGATGAAACACATATCTATGAAAAGAGGTTTGATGTCATATGATACTAGGAAATTAAAAATTAAGACAGCAATGAGAGACGCCCACACAGTTATTAAATTGGCCAAAAATCCCCAACACGGACAGCACCAAAAGCCAGCAAGGATGAGGGACACCAGGAACTCTCGTTCATCACCTGTGGGGATGCAAAATGACACAGCCACCTGGGAGACAGCTTAGTGGTCTCTTACAAAACTAAATATTCTCTAACCATACAATCCAGCAATCACACTCCTTGCCGTTTACCCAGACGAACTACAAATTTCTGTCCACAAAAACGCCTCGCATAGCTGTGTATAATAGCTTCAGTCATAACTGTCCAAACTTCGAAGCAAACGAGGTATGTTTTAGTCGATGAAGGATGCACTCTGATGCATCTAGACAGTGAAACTCAACACCAAGAAGAAATGAGCTGTCAAGTCATGTAAAGGGAAAGAGGAAGCTTGAATGCATATTACTGTCAAAGAAGCCAATCTGGCACACCTTGGAGGAGTGGCAGTTAGGTCAATCACCTCCAAAGGATTCAGGCCACACACCCCTGAGCTCGAGTCCTGGGCTGGGGCGGCAGAGGGGAGCAGCCAGTGTGAACAACTAAGATTGAAATAAAATGCTTCTTCCTCCTCTCTCTTCCTGCCTGTTTGCCTGCTTGCCTTCATTCCTACATGCACCTTTCCTAAAAAAGAAAGAAAGAAGCCAGTCTAAAAAGGCGACCTATAGTATGATTTCAACCATATGACATTCTGGAAAAGGAAAAAGATCAGTGATTGCCTGGAGTTAGGGGAGAGGGAGCGATGAGTAGGCAGAGCACACAGGATTTCTTAGGGCAGTGAAAGTAAGCTGCATGATTCTATAATTGTCAATACATGTCATACCCATAGAATTTGCAAAATCAAGAGTGAACTCAAATGTAATTTATTCACTTTGGGTGATAATGATATGTCAGTGCAGGTTCATCTGTTGTAACAAATGCACATGCGATATGGGGGTCTCCATAATGGAGGAGGTGTGGAGACGGGGTGTGTGAGAACTCTCTGTAATTCCTGCTTGATTTTATTATGAATATAAAACTAAAAAAAGTTCATTAGCTAAAAAAATGAGTCTGCTAAGAAAAGAAGCTTGTCTATAAATAGTTCAAATGTATTGATATGTAAATGTAAAAAAGTTTGATACCAACCTCCTTTCCCAACGCCTGCCAATTTTTTTCCAAGATGTTATTTCTCAAGACGGAAAAGACACGTAGAAAACAACAGAACAAATCTCCAAACATACCTGAGGATGGAGAGCACTGTGTCTGTGTCATCAGTTTTCCATTCTTCCTTACGAGTATGAAGAGAATAGAATTTGTTTTCTTTTGTCTTAAGACCCAGAAATGTGAATAACTGGAGAGATGCTTGCCAAGACATGAAAATAGTCAGAATGTATCTGACGCGAGGAGTAAATGATACAAAACTGAGAATAGAACAAAGATGACAAGATTTAGAAAAGAAATTGGAGCCAATTTCTCCCTGTGCTGAGCCATCCCCTGCCTCTTCATATCACCTGGAATGAAACCTCAAGTCCTTACCAGCACCAAAATGACCTTACTTGAGTGGGCTTCAGGGCACTGGTCTGAGCTCCCTTCTCACCAGTCCCTGTCACTTTGGCTTCCTTGCTGCATCTACCTCAGGGCCTTTGCACATGTTCTTTTTGCCCACAAAGCTCTCCTCCTCCAACATGAGATCCTGTCACTTCATTATATTTTTTGACCAAGTATAATTTCTATAGAGAGACCATTCTTGACCAAAAGACTTAAAATAGCAACCACCCTCTAACCTATTTCTTTCAATCTTGATGTCTCGCCATCGCATTACTCTATAGTATTCTGCATATTGCTCTGTCCACGTGTCCCCTCTTTGTCCCCATTGGAATGTGAGCACCCAGGACAGAGTTCTCTATCATCATGTTTCCTTATCCCCACCTCAGCATCTGCAACAATGCCTGGTCCTGATTAGTAACTCTATAAATAGGCATTGATTGAATTTGTTGCAACCAATTTCTTTATGCCAACTTGTCAATTGCCTTAGAGTCGTGTTTGATTTTTTAAAATCAACAACCACCAAATCCCAGGACTGCAAACCTCCCTCACGTGTCTCCAATGACGGAGATGTAGGTAGCCGGGGGCACAACCTGCCTCATTTATTCCAGATCAAACCCAAACACTCATAATGTACAGAATATTACATGTTTCTTCATGGAACTGAGACACACTTTTCAAGAGGATTAGCTTATGAGAGTCAGATAATCCTCCTGGGTTGAATAAATAGATCTTATAGAAATTCCTTGGGCACGTTCCACATAGGCCTTTCACTAAAATTAAATTAACAACAAAATGAGATTTTCTTGGGGGTAAATTACAGAGGGTTCTTTCTTTTTTCTTTTTTTTTTTTTTTTTTTTTTTTATCAAGCTGTTTTAAACTATCATAATCTGATAGGCAGGGTCCTCTTCCCAGATGCGCATGGTATTTCAAATGCCTCATTGGGAATCATTTGTCCCAACTGGGGGTGGGCTGTGGGTGGAGAAGGAGAACAAAGGAAGGTTGGAAGTCTGAGAGGGGCACTGGCTAAGTTTGCTAAGGGAGGCAGATTTGGAACACATAAAAAGAACCCAAGAATTCCAATGATCTAGGAAAAATATCTTGCTTAAGTTGGTGCCTATGACAATGTAAAACACAGAACTGTGATGAATTAAAAATATCAGTTGTCAGCTGCCTCCGCACCCACCAAACAAACTGAAACAGATTTTGATTATGTCACAACCCAGCAGCATGTGTCAATATCTGTCACTGGGGCAGTGACCTAACCCAGAGCACTCCACAGAGTGCACGCTGCACTGAATTTGCTTCGCTCCTACAAAAATGTTGGTCCTGGAGAGGGTCAGCCAAGCATCCTATGCTCACTTGGGTGTAGGGCTGTCTGCTCCCAACTGAATCACATGCTGTGCAAATATTTTCCTTTCATACATCATCTGTAACAAGTACAATACTGAGATTTAAAGGTAAATAGCTAGAGAAATTGCATTATCAGACAGGCATTCCTAGCATTGAAAATCAGCTTCTGCCAGGGGAAACCAAAAGCAAATAGTGGTTACAGTCAAAATCCTTTGGTGGGCTCCTGCAGACCTTAGATACAAAGCTGTGATTTTGGCCCACAAATAATCAAATAAGATCATGTTTTTCTAAGAGTTATTCTCAGTGAAGGGGTTGAACTCTTTATTGAAGACTCATTTATTTTCTTTTCACTAGAAGGAGCTAGAACTCAATTGGGGTGGGGGGAATTAGCTTAGTGAATGAGATTTAGAGTTCGACTTGCAAAATTAAAGCACGCTGGGCCCTCCAAAGGATCTGGTTAAACTTGTCATGCCTCTGCAGATGGCTCAGCTGAAGAGCTCAAGATGGAGGCTGCCTCTCCTCTGTGACAATGAGCTGTGCCTCCCATTGGAAGGGGACATGCCACACACTTAATTTCCCAGCCTCTCTCAAAACTAGGGTATGTCCTGATGAACTTGGCCCATCCATCCATTTCAATCATCCTGGACTGTGAACTAGAGACTCAGACAAAAAGGGACCATGGAGAATTCTCTTTGGTAGAGGAGGAATTGGAGGCATGAGGCAGGTCCCCAGAGGGGAGGTGACAGTGTTCACAGCAGCAGCTATCAGTTCTGGGGTTGACTGGTGGCAAAAGGTGCAGCATCAAAGCTTGATGAATCAGGTCGATGGCCTGAAATTAGACCACTAGTCTGGTGATAGGACATCCCGGGGGTTTGGAGAACTCCCCCAAATCCCTTTTTTGAAATGTAAAGTGATATTTCCCTTTTTATTACCAGCTTTATAGGTGTATAGCTGACATAAAATTTACCATACATGTTTAGACTTCAATTTGATAGCTTGATATATGCATGATAGGAAAGCATCATCTCTATTAAAGTAAGGGACCTGGAAGTATTTCTTCATATCCCTTTATAATCTGCCTACCCCAAATTCTCCCTCCCCAAATTAATCTGATTTCTGACACTAGATTAGGTGCCATGTTCTAGAATCTTATATAAATCGAATCACATACTATCGCGCTTTGATTCTTTCACTTAACTTATTTTCAGATTCATCCATATAATTAGAGATATCAATAATGTATTACTTTCTGTTGCTGAGTAGTGTTTCTTTGGGTGTATGTACTTTTTTAAAAAAACATTCAATAGACAATATTTGGGCTATTTCCAGCTATTGACTATGACAAAGAATTCTTCTATGACCTGTGTATATTTGTCTTCCTGGAGACATATGCTTCCATTTCTCTTGGATAAATCCTGAGGAATGGAATGACTGGATTTTGTGGTAGACACATGTTGGTGCTTTCAGAAATGGGTACATTTTTCCACATTAGTTGCATCATTGTACAGTCGGTCTTTTCACTTGAGTCATTCTAATAGGCGAGTTAAATTTTTATTTCCCTAATGATTGGGGTGTTGAGAATCTTCATGTGCTCATGTGCCGCCCATGTATATTCTTTGCTAAATGTCTGTTCACACATTTTTTTGTACTTTTTCATTGGATTGTTAGTTTTCTCATCAAGACTTTTGACAGTTCTTTCTGTACATTATCAGACAGATACTTGGCAAAATTTTTATACTAGTTTCTGTTTTCATTTGTTATCATCATGGTGTCAAACATTAAAATGCTTTTAATTTTGATAAAGCCCAATTTATCAATTTATTCTTTCACTAATCATGCTTTTGGTGTTATATCTAAGAACTTTTTGCCTGACACAAAGTCACAAAGGTTTTCTCCTATCTTTTCTTCTAGAAGTTGTATAGTTAGAGGTTTTAGCTTTGTATCTGTGATCCATTTTGAGTTAATCTTTGTATATGGTATAAGGTATGGATTAAAGTTAATCTGATTATGGATGCCAGTGGTGTCGGAACTTTTGCCCAAAGAGACTCTAATTTCGTCACTGAATTGACTTTGTATCTTCGTTAAAATGCAATTTTTATACGTGTTGTTCATTTTTTTACTCGATACTATTCCCTGAATCTGTCTTCATACCCAAACAGACTATAGCTAAATGGTAAGTTTTAAAGTATTTTTTCAAAATCGTTTAAAATATTTAAGGGTTTTTATGTTTAGATATGAATTTTAGAACATCAGTTTCTACCAAAAATAAATAAATAGAACAAACCCTACTGGTTTTAGGATTTGGATTATGTTACATCTCTAGGCCAATTTGCAGACAATTGAATCCTTAAAACTATTAAAAAAAAAAAAAAAAAGCTTGTCTTTGTATTTATGTGGTCTTCCTTAATTTCTCTTAACAATGTCTTATAGTTTTAAATCTTCAGGTTTCCCCATCTTTTGTCAGATATGTTCGTATATGTTTTTCATAATCTCGAAGCTACTACTGCAAATGCTATTTCAATTTACATTTCCAATTTGTTTGTTTGTTGTAGTAGTTTAATTTTAATTTCCAGTTCTTTGAATTATTTTTCTCCAATTAATAGTGGAAAAGAAATTACATCTGTGAATATAGGGAACTTTACTTTTTTTTTTTCCGTCTCGATGCCTTTTCCTTTTTTCTTATCTGTTTTCATTAACTAGAAGTTCCTGCAAAATGTTGATAGCAGTGATAAGATATGACACCTTTGTCTACTTCTCCTCAAAGGGAGTGATGACCGGTTTCATGTGTCAATTGCTCAATTATAATATCCAGTTATTAAACATTAATCTAGGTTTTGCTGAGGAGGTATTTTACAGGTGTGGTCAACATCTACAACAACTGACTTTAATAAAGGAGGTTATCCTTGATAAAATAATACATGAGGCTAATCCAATCCATATTTAAAGGTCTTAAGAGCCAAACTGAGATTTCCTTGAAAAAGGAGAAATTCTGCCTCAAGACTGAAGTATCAGCTCCTGTACAAGAGTCCTCAAATAAGCAAATAAGGGAAAAATCTCTCTCTCTCTCTCTCTCTCTCTCTCTCTCTCTCTCTCTCTCTCTCTCTCATATCGATCTACCATATATGCTTATTATATGTACTTATTTATTTATTTATATCTCCTATGGTTGGATATATTTTATGCCTCCTGTTGGCCTAATGGTTCTGCTTCTCCAGAGAACCCTGGCTAGTTCAGTCTCTCACCATTAATTATAATATTAGCTATAAGTTTTTTTAGATGTACTTTAATAAAATTTAAAAAAATCCCTTATATTTCAAATCACCTGTTATTATATATGAATATTGGATTTTGTCAAATGCTTTTTGCTGCATGCATTAAGATGATCATATAGTTTTCCTTTTTTAGTTTGTTAAATTGTATTGATTTCAATCACATTGTGAGTTACAGTGATTTCCAATATGAAGACACATTTTTATGATGATAGTGATTATTTTGTTATCTGTTGCTGGTTTCAATTTGCTAAAATTTTGTTTAGAATTATTTCATCTCCATTCACAAGAGGTATTGAGCTCTACAGTTTTCTTTCTTATGGTACATTTGCCTGGTTTAGGTATAAGGGTAATGCTGTCCACATAATTGGGAAGTACTACTTCTTCTACAATTTTCTGGGAGAGTTTATGCAACATTGGTATTATTTCTTCTTTAATATAGAATTCACCATTGAAGTCATTCAAGTCTGGAGTTTTATTTGTGGGAAGTATTTTTAATGACAAATTCAATTTCTCTAATAGATATAAGGCTAAACAGTACTTCTTGAGTGATCTTTGATTGTGTTCGTCAAAGAATTTATTCACTTCACCTAAGATGTGGAATTTATTGACAAAGTTTTTCATACTATTCCCTTGTTATTCTCTTAATATCTAGAAATTCTGAGACAGTGATACCCATCTCATTCCTGATATTGATAAAAATGTGTTTCTTCTCTTTGTTTCCTGGCTAGTATAGCTAGAGAGATTTTCAATTTGACTGAACCTATAACTTACATTTCTTTCATTATTTTCTGTTTTTTTATTCCATTGATCTGTTTTATTATTTATTTTTCTTCCAATGAGTTTAATTTGTTCTTATTCAATTTTCTTAAGGTATAAGGTGAGGTCACTGATTTGAGAGCCTAGTTTTCTCTAATGTAAGTATTTATGCTATAAGTTTCTCTCAAAGTACTGCTTAAGTGTGTCCCTCAGCTGCGGGTCCACCAAACTCCATGTAAGCTCCTCTCCTGCACTGTGGCCTCAAGGCTGAGACAACCCTGCAGCTCAGCTCGCTTGTCTATTTTGGCTTTAATGGGCAACCTTGAACACTGTTTTTACATAAATTTAGTTTATTTATTTTTCATTGCTTTAAGTGAGAGGATGAATCTAGTCCCATGTCTCCCTTCTTGTCCAGAACCAGGTTTTTCTGTTGTTGTTGTTTGATTTTTAGTTTGCGAATTTTTTTCCTTCAAATGCTTTTGAGTTTATGTAGCTAAATCTATTAAATGATTTACTGCTTTTCTCTTTCCTCAACCATAAAAGTCTACCTTCTTCCAGAAGACTGAATCACATATATTTATCTCTGATTTTTATTCATTCAGCAACTCACCCAGATTTTAGTGTACAAAGGGAGATGAGAGTATGAACTTGTTCCCAGGTCTCTTTCACTCTGAACATATGATTGCTTCCATGTCATTTACTGTAATGCTTCTCTCTTCCATTAATCTGGATAAATTCCCCATTGTTAAATTATACTTTTACAGAGAATATAATCCATTTAAAAACATTCACTGTTATACTGATGTTTCTTTTCCTCTGTCCCTTTCAATTTTTTTCTTTCTCTCTTTGTAAATAATAGTGTAGTTTTAAAATGATTGTTTCATAGTAAGTTTAATATTATTTTAATATGTTTCACTCAATAATGGATTAGAACTGGGATTTATTTACAAGCATACATTAGCCCATTCTTTGCATCTCTTCCCAAAGCCAGCTTCAATGATGCCATGTTGGTGGCTTGCAATTGACCCATGGTTGAAATATTTACACCACTGAAATTGGCAAACACTTCCTATTAGGGTTTGTTTTCCACTCCTCTGAAAGCCAGTTCACCAGTACCCCACTGAAGCGACTTCTTTCTTATAAATCCTTTCTCAGATGACTGCTTTTCACTCTTCTTGTATCACTTCAACTTTAGAGATATTTTTACTTAAGATTTCTATTGACATCATATTCAAGTTCAAGCTCATCTTATTTGGAAAGAATTGACATCGTCCAACTTATGACACTTGATCTTCCCAATCTGATAAAAGATTTGTAGCTTTGTTAAGTTTTTAAAAACAAATCTCTTTATAATGGTTAGTTATTTTCCTTTATGGATCATATTAGTTTTATGTACCACATTGCTAATAGTATTCTAGACTGAGATTGTGATAAAGTTTCAGGATTACTAACTCAAAAGAAATGACAATGAGAAGAAATATACCAAGATGTCCCTTAGCAAGTGGAGTTCCACACTCCTCTAGTGCTAACATTCTGCCTCATCTGACTCCAGTGGTGGACAAGAGAAATCTGTAGGACTTCCATTCTCATGAAGCAGATCAAAAAATAGAAGGCATACCACATACAGCCCGGGTTCATATGAGGCAAAACCAAATTGTCTAGGAGTTTTATCCTAGAGAAAAGAAAGCCAGAGTATAATTTAATAAAGAGAACAAAGATTCTTCTGAAAAGCGTGCTAAGGACTTCATCCAAGAATGAGCACTTGCTGGAAAGAGTGAAGATGGAATTTGTGTGATAATCTGAGCTGGATGAATGGACCTTTTAGGTTCTCTTAATTCTGGTGGCTAAGATTTAAATTCTCTCTGATGAACACCCCTATGATGAACAAATAAGAGGAAGCTGAGTTACATCAAAGAAGAAGTTTCCATTCAAAGTAGGGAGAGTTCTAACTATAAAGCAAACAAATAGACAAAAGCCCCAACAGAATAAACATGAGAAAGAGATTTGAAGAAGACCTGATATTTAGCAACAATCTTAATGGGTTAGATCAGTGGAAGCAAACTGGAAGATGATGATCTAAATATGACATCAGGGTTATTTTGTGTATCTGGCAAGGTTTTATTAAAAAACAAAATCCTTCTTGTGTTTCTTAGGTAGAGGAAACACTTATCTATTTACTATTGTTCATCCACTTGCTATTGCTTTATGTCTTTTACTGGAAGTCTGCTCTATTCCCTTATATTATTAGGCTGACTTGAAAAGCAGAAACATTTGAAATATCTTGTCTAAGCATCTGATATTCTGAAGATGAATTATTAAAACCCAACTCTGGCCTTAGAATTGTAAAAATCTTAACATAGGATTTCAAGTTGAAACCGTGCATGTCTTGGATTTTTTTCTTTTTCTTCTTCTTTTATACTTATGAATTTGTGTTTATTAGTAATTATTCAAAAGCAGCATTTAGGAATAGGAAATGTTTTAATCTCCAATTAAAAATGACAGCATTTCCATAGATCTAAATTTGAAGAAACTTTTTTTTTGATTGATCCTAACATGAAACATTGAATGATGAGTCTCAGAGATTGATGATAGATAAATGAACATTAAAATATATCCTTAAGACATACTTCTAAAGAATAAAATCATGTGTGTGTTTTTGCATCTGGAGATGTGTTGGAGTCATTTTGACCATCACATGAAGAAATGGATAAGTAACAGCTCTACAAGTTCTACTGTTCAGAAGCAGAAACTAACTTTATAGAAATAAATCCCATTAATTTAGACAAATCAATTATTCAACTTCTTATCTAGGTTCTTGACCTTTTGCATTATAAAAGCAATGCAAATATAAAAAGCAAGCAGAACTGAACACAAGTACTGCCATTCCTCTGGCCCTTAACTTTTTAGTTCAATTTGAAATGAGAAAGTCAGGAGAGAAGAGGTCTAATGGAGCTCGAATGTCATGCCTGCAACATGGCTTTAATATTTAATATATTAGAAACAATATAAATTTAGGTTGAAGCAACTATTTTTTCTTTATATGGAGCAAAAGAATTCCACACACAGTGTTTTGAAAACCAGAGCCTCCTAAATAGAGTTTAAAGTTATTTCTTAGTACTTGTTTAAGGAGTTTTCAATAGGGTCATATTTTGAACATATGTATAAAACAGCATTCCATAATTGATTTATTAACATATGAGGTCATGTTTATGATTTCTTTCTGAAATATTTAAAAGCAAACTATAACTGCATAATCCTATAAAATCTATTCATCACAAACCTGCTTCAAAAGTTCATAAAAAGCACAAAAAGAACCAGCATATTGTATTTAGTTACGGTTGAAGTTTGTACTCCAAAGGATAAATGAATACGATTTGTATTTGCTATGGATCGGGCTGTGTTTTATTCACATTGTATTACATCTCAGGAGAGAGTTTGTTAAATAAGTCCAAATGGCAAAGATTCAGAAATCCAGAAAAATGCAAACATCACATTTTTTTCCGAGATGGACAAGACAGGAATGATTAAGAAATCCTTTAGAAAATATTACATTTTCAAATATTTTCAAAAGGCCACAAAATTCCTCAAAGTTAAATCCCTTCCCATCCCATTTATCTTTCACTATTCTGTCATTGCATGTGATCTTTAAGAATATAATGTGCATGCAGTGCTCTCTTAAGCCCTTTTAATTTCAGTTTCATGGATCCTTTATATTCAGATACATTACTTGTCATCGTCCCCTGCTGATCTCGATAGTTACAGAGAAAATTAGGACCCTATGCTGCCTCAAAGATAGGGCCAGCCATACCTTTGTTCAATATCTGAGTTATCAGAAAAAACTTTTTCCTACAAAATTGTTCCCCCAAATAATGTGTGGTAATACCTCGCTTCTTTGACTGAGGGTCCTGAGAAGAGATAACTGTTGAATTGATTTTATTCTAAATTACAAATTATGCTTATTAGATCTCTTTCTAAGAACAGTGTTTGCCAGAGGAAGGGTAGAGACTTGGCACTGATGGGAGTCTTCAGAAGGACAAGCTGAAAGTGTGTGGGAAAGTGCAAAGGATCAAGAAAAGAGATTTGGGGTGTGAAAGGTGAGCTACCTATTTCACGGTCTTCTCTTCTCTCTTTTTTCTTCCTTTTATAGATAAGAGAACTTAAAGCATATTTTTTAAAGTGGGTAAATCATGACACTCATACAAATAAACACATGCAAAGGTTTTATTTAACTCATTAGTTAATGTAAGCATCAGTGAAATGCAATAGATCTAAAGAAAGTCTTTGAACAGATACGTATAAATATAATCAAGAATGCTGACATGAATTCTGTTAGATACAAAACTGGTCAATTCCTACTTGATACTAACTACTTGAGTCTCCACTGAGACAAAGTTCACTTTTATCTGCTTAGGTAAGAATCATTTGCAGCACTAAAACTTACCTGAATTTATAGCTTATAAAATAGTCAAAACTAATAAAAGGGGTAGATCTTTAAAGAATCAGGTAACCACCTGGAGGATCTGTTTAGACAGGGTTTTCTCATTCCACTCGGGCAAGATAATTTTTTCACAGTGGAGGGCTGTCTTGTATGTTATAGGATGTTTCTTGGTATCCTTGTCCTCTACCCACTAGATTCCAGAAGCAACCTTCAAATGGTAACAATAAAAAATGGTTGCAGAAGTGACTAAATATTCCTTGCAGGCATAAAATTACTCAAAGTTGAGACACTGGTTTAAGTAAAATCCAGCTTTCCATTAAAAGAACACCAGTAAGCTCTTTGCCCATTTCCAAGTCTTCTATAACTTTTCCAGACAGAATGAGGTTCCAAAAAATCATATACCAGGCTAAAATTCCATAACTACTAGGTAATAAATGGATTATAAAATACTATTTTTGACTCCAGAACATAGTTTTTTTCTTTTTCACTCCATAACTCTGAATATAGGAATTGGTGATCTTTAGTTCCTAATGTGAAATACTCCCTAAAGAATTATAATCCAAATAATCTCAGGCCTTCTAACACTTGTTATAAGGACTATTTCTGCTTGGTGTCACTTAAGGTCTAAGAAAATAACGTTGTAACTGAATTATCTTGAAGAGGTAGAAAATGAGAATTTCATCACATAAGAGGCAAATTTCTTAAAACACTTTGTAGGCAACTTCCTTCTGAAAAAAGTCTCACTTATTGCTCTTTATTGCTACTTCCTTAAGATCGCTTCTTGTTTCTCTGAAACGCTAGCTGGCTTTTCTCATATTCCTATGTCATGCTCCAGAAAGAAGCACCATCTCCTTGCATAAATCAATTCAATCTTTCTACATTTATTTTCAATTCATCTCTTTGCTCAGCTTAATCTGATCAGCCTAATAAAGAGGCACGAAGAGGAGAAAAAAGGGTAAAGCTGTCACTTTAGTGTTTTAGATCCTAGCAAAAGAGAAAGCTCCTTCTTTTAAATGAGGAGCTAGGTATAACATACTGGTGGGTTGGTCCTTAGAAGGAATCTTAAAGCAAAGATACTCCAGGAATAATGAGCACTGCTAGTACACAAATCTTGGTTTCTAAGTACCAAGAACTCTCTTAACAGAAAGCAGAGTTCCTTAGAGAAATGTGCTAAAGAAGGTAAAAGTACAGAGTGAACCTGTAACATTAGGAGTCAGGAAGAAAGGAAGTACTCCTGGAAGAAAAGTGGGGATTGTCAGAAAGGTGTAGGCATCAGCTAAAAGGCTTTCAATTGCCAAATATGACAATTTGAACAGCAGAAAGAACGGTGACAGTTATGGATCACAGCACAAAGAATTCATGACTTCATAGTGACTCTCAAAACAAAAAGAAAACAAAAACCTTTGGGTGCTAAAGGCAGAGGGAAAAGGGAAAGATTTTATATACCAAAGAATGCCAACAAATGTAGAAAGAATGATGAAATAATATAGTATCTATAGTTTGTCTGTATGCTTTTAATTTGATTTCTCCTAATTATCAAAGTGACATATGTATTTTTAACAATCTATTCCCCCAGTGATGTGTATATATTTGAACTTCATGTAAAAATAGTTTTTCAGCTAGCAACTTTGAAAGCCATCATTATGCAACTTATTTTTATATCTTATTTATGTCAATTCATTATATGTATGTTTATGTTTCATTCTCTAGGTTTAATACATTTAATTCAGCCGTATTTTAATTGTTTTCAATTTTAACATTCTATTATAACAAAATGGATATTCTTATCCATAATTTTTTTCTTTGTACATTTTCACTTTCATCTAGATAAATACAGAGAAGTAGAATGGCTGATTCAAAGGGCAGAAACAGTTTGAGAACTTCTAGTATACATTTTCCAGAAAAAAAACAACATCCAATACTTCCCCAGCAGTGGGCTGCATGATTTTGTGATTTTTGAATAGCAACAGTTCTGCTAATTTCCATTTTTTGAAGATCTGCCCTATGCCTGCTGTGGATAGGCATCTCTCAAGTACATAGTCATTCTGACAACCTTGCAAGGTTGGCCATTTTTCCCCATATAGTGAGGGACATGAAGTTAAAGAGACCCAGTCGTCCAGTTACAAACTGAGGAATCAGCTGTGCTGGAATTGGAAGCCATGTCTCTGGGTCTCTGGAGCCTATGCTCCTTCCACTTGGCCAAGCTACCTTGCACCATATGCAGAAAACAGAGTCTCATTTCCTGCAATTTGTGTCTCTCCATGTTAATTTTCACAAACCATAACCTGCTTTTTACTCAGGAGAGGAAACAAACTGCTCTCTCATCCTGTTTCCTTTAATATCTAGTTTGGATCCCATTCCCTAGAAAGCTAGTGTGCCCAACACTGTCCTCTCCCTAACACCTCTTATAGGATTGCATGAACAGGACAACACACAGACACACAGACTCACACTGCTCCAAGTCTAATTCTTTCTTCCTATTCCATAGTCTCTCTCTGTCTTACCACCGTCAGAACTGTGGTTCCCAGTATCAGCACATTTATTTATTTTTTCAACTCTACCATAGAATATTTCAGAATCACTCTGTCAATACTCTTACCAAATTTACTGAGTCGAGTTGAGTTCCTTGAAATTCTTTTATCTCCCTGTATTCCGCTGAGAGTGTATAGTTAGAGGAATAAATTTCAAACTTATTTATACAATTATTTTCCTCCTGTGGTTATCGGTTCTGTGTACAGTTAAATTTATCATTCCCACTTCTTTTCAAATCTAGGATCGTCTCCATTCTTTCTGATTTAGCTCTATGCTTGAATACATAAAACATAAACAAGAACCAAAAGTGAAAAGTATATACTCACAGAAATCTCCTCTCCTCTCCATTCTTCCAATTATGTTCCAATTCATCTCTTGCAAATTGTCAATTGGATTCATTTTTGCCTTATGCTTTCTTTATTTCTTTTTGAGGAAAATACCATTTTTCCTTCTGTCTTACTCAAAAGTCGCATATTATACACACTTTTTTTTTCCACTTTGCTTTTTTCCCTGCTCTTAACAGTAAATCCTGAAAATTATTATCTCTCGGTTCAGAAAAATCTTCTTCATTCCTCTTTTTTTTACTTAAACATCTACACACTGCTTTCCCATGTAGCTGTATTATCATTTAGTCAAGTTTCCTCCTAAGTATTGGCACATAGGCTACTTTCATAATCACAGCTACAAATTGCAACTTTTCAAGGAATAAACTTTTGCACCATTTTTTGTATTCTGAGAGGAATGTCCTCAGAGCAAATTCCTTGAACTTGGATTTCTGGGCCAGCAGGTATGTAATTAGAGGCTGCCCACTAGCAATAAATGGGTGTCCATTTCTTCAAAGCCTCATCAAGAGGATGTTATCAAATTTTTGGCATTTTGCCTATGGGGTTGATGAAAAAAATTGAATCTCTATGCAGTTTTGACTTGCCTTTTTCTCATTATATATAAAGTTAAGCATCTCTTAATGTATGCTTCATTTGTATATGTATACATACATATAGTTTGTGTGTATATGAATACATCAATATTTTTAGTGAATATTCTGTTTAGTTCTTTTGCCTGTTTTTGTCTCCCGCAATTTTTAAGTTCTTTATATATAAAGAATATTAGTTCTTTGGCTGTGACATACGCTGTAACTATTTTATTCCAGTTCAACACTTGTGCTTAACTTATATTTTTTTTCACACACATGATAAATTTTAAACTCAATGCTTCCCTTGTTGCAGCTGGATTTGGTGTCATAATTAGAAAATCTTTCCTGTATCCATGTGATGCAATAAAATTAGCCCATATTACACTACATGCATAGTGTCATTTTTTATACTTAAACTGCTCATTCATTTGGAGTTTATTTTTGTGTATGGTTTGAAAGAAAATGCTTTAAAATCATTTCAAAGTTAATATTCGCCTGGTTTGTGATTTCTTTTAGGAATTTGCTAGAATACATAACTAATAACATGTAAGGACCATGAGGACTGGGGCCATTGAAGTGGCAGCATTAGCAGGACATTCTCCCACCCAAGGTCCCACTGTCGGGTCCCAGAGTGTCACTGTTCAGAGCCTTAGTCGTCATCAGTGTTGGAAGGAAAGGTATGAGAAGGAGTCAGGTCAAACCACCAGTGGACAGGGAAGCTTATCTCTAGCAAGGAGGTAAAAGGTGGTGACAAAGAGGTCAGTGGACGAGGAAAATCAGGGTTGACCAGGGATGAGTTCAAAGGAAGGGGAGTTAGCCCCAGGAGAGCGATGGAGGCTTGAAAGAAAGTAACACATCAGTGGCAGCAAGGCCTGTCTCCTCAAAAGGTCAAGAAGGTGAACCCAGAGTCAGGCAGAGGATGAGGGTCATGAAGAGACCATGAAGGCAGCCAGGAAGGAGGGGGAGCCAGGGACCTGGTTCATCTCTGCGCAGATAGCTCTTGCTAGTCAGTTCTATGTTCTGGATCTAAAGGGCTGGATTTAACCCAGCATTTCAAGCGATCTGTGTTCTCCAAACTTGGGGCCGGAGGGCGAGAAGAACGACAAACAGCCATCTGAGGAAGTTTTATGGATAAGCCCCATGAGCATTCAAAAATGCATCGTACAGAATAAAACACAACTTACAAGGATTTAGAGAGATTTCTGACACAGACCATGAAATCTGGCTCGCAGAGACATCCATGAGTCAGGGGTATTGCCCTAAATAAAAAAAAGAGCCAGTTCTGCTAAGTGCATTGTCACTGAATATGAGACCAAAACAAAGTTAGTGTTTTATCTTAATTAACCTAATTGGTGCCACTGCTGTTGTGCTCTCCGGTCCTTGCCCTGGGCTGGGCTTTCTAACCTGAGGATGAAAAGATCACTCAGAGGAACTTTGCTGGCTTGTGCCTCAACAGGATCGAGAAGCCAGACTTAGATTCATAATCCAGAGGAAGGCTCAGCACAATAATTTTCACATTAAAATGATAGCACCTGTTAATCAAAGCTGGGTTTGAATAGAAGGTTGTAAGGCAAGGAGCCCCTGTTATGCTCAGGTAGCACTTTGGAAGCAGATTGAAACTAGGTGTGGAAGGAAGCAGTGAGAGGTTCACATCCCCCATCTCCTACATCAAGGGCAGCCTGGAGTGGCTGTGTGGGAGGCAACCAGGCAGATGGACAAGAGAAACCCAGAGAAATGGTTTCCAACCTCAGCATGCTTTTCCCTCGATTACTAACTGTACAGCTGGGCCTCTGTGAGCTTCAGATCCCTCATTGTCTGAGGAAAGGAAAACCAACCTTGCATGTTATTGGGAGGACTATACAGATAAGAGATGTCTATAAACTACAGGGACAGTGCAGGTGCCCAGAAAATGGAAATCAGCCTGACTGTTACTGTTTGTGAATCACAAGCCCACTGCTGGAGGAAGGTATTGGTATGTTGTTTTTCTGGACAATTTGCACCAAAAGTTCTCAAACTGCTTTAGTCCTTGAAATCAGCCATTCCACTTGTCTGCATTTATCTGGATGAAATAGTAGCAATGAATACAGAGTTATGGATGAGGATATTTCTTTTGGCATAATAAATAAGTCCTTTTAATTTAGTAAATACATTACTTTGGCAACTATTAAATTATAATTAAATTTCTCAAATACACAGTAAAACTCTAGGCAGACATAAACCATGAAGCAAAACTAAAGATGATAATAAAAGCTAAAAAAAAAACAAACGTAAAACAATAGCTATAAACTTTTTTTGCAGAGAAAATTTTAAAATCTTATATGGAATCAAAATACATATACACATACCTACCTACATATATGAGGATTGATATATAGAGCTATAATATAAATATAGACATTCATTCCTAATTATATATTTCTTTACTTTGGTAAGTGGCAAAGTTGTTTAAAGTCATAAAGACACAGTTCATTAATGTGTTGATATCTATATGAGATTTTGAGACTGTCCTTAGCTGTGTCTTTGCCCCCACAGATACCCATTACAAGTGTAATCACAATTGCCCTCTGCTGGGACAAAAATGCTTGTTAGACTTTTAATCAGCATAAAATAGTCAATCTTGCCATCTAATTCCAATTTGGCAGCCATAACATATAGATCTCTTTTCAATCAGTATAGCTCTTCTGAATCAGTTCTCACTAAACAGCTCAGTTTTGAATGAACTGTGGCGATTTGCCCATCAAAGGCATGATGGAGGCTAAAGATGCTCAGTGAAAATGCTTAAGGGATGCTCTTCTCGGTTCCTTATGCACTAACCTGATGGCATGTCAGAGTACCAGACTGTAATGTAGATATAATCATTGCTGAAAAGTCCTCAACATGGTTTCTACCTTTCTACCAGAGGTTGGAATTAGAAGCACCAACATAAATGCCTGGATCTTGTCTAGAAGAACTGTTTGATGCTACTACCCTATTGTCACTTGATGATAATGTATGTAATAAACTCTAAGATGCAGTACCGAGAAGCTTCTGCCTTCTGAAGAAGTGTTAAGCTACTTTTTTACCAAACAATGAGGGGTGTGTATCTGTTGGATTTTCCTTTTCACATTAGCTATCAGAAAGTTCATAATTTAGTTCATAAATCAGAAAGACATAATTTAGTGTCCAACCAGTAATAATGGTATCACATTGCCATCTCTGGCATAATCATTTCAATTTTTTGTAGTTTCTGATCTTACTCAATTTCATTTTCATTACCTAGATTACAAATTGTTATAATTCAAAGACATGGAGATTAACCAAAAGAGTGCTACAGACATTCTCAGGCAGAGATTTCCCAGGATAGAAACTCAGACCAAGTCTGGTTGTTCTAAAGATGGTTGTTCAATAAACCATAAATTATTCATCATTTAAAAATGATCTTATGATAAGAAAACTCATAAAAGTGTGGCAATAATTATAAAAAGAGCTAATATTAACTGATTATCAAATGAAATACAGTTGCAAGCAACCAAATGGATGTTTTCTAAAAAATAAACTAAAGTTCATTAGTCTCTTGGAGACTGTTCCAAGTTGACCAGTTAACAAGAGGCCATACTGATTGCTAATAACCATGATAACAGTTGTCTTCTTTATAAAGTGCATCTATAAGTCGTCAGCCAATCTGTGCTGAAAATGTTTCAGAACATAGTGCTTGGGCTTCAGTTGGGGTGTAAGACTCAGCTCTACTACTTATTCGATGTGTGACTTTGGATAAATCACTTCACTTTTTTGTGCCTACTTGATTACAGGTAAAATGGAGATAATGATAGCACCTACCTCTAAGAACTGCGGGGAGGAGATGTGTTATGTTCAGCAGAGGGAAAAGTGGGTGGAGCCTAGAGGAAGTGCTAAGTGAACCGAAGTCCTGAGAACGGATGGGTGTGGAGGTGGTGGCAGCAATTCTCTAAGGAGAAAGCCACGGGAAACCCAAGTTGTTATCGACAGGCCACTCCAAGAATGAGAATGCATTCAGAACCAAGAGAAGCAAAGTATCTTGACAACGTGTTCCCCAGGTCACCTGGCTCGAGCAAGCCTTCTTCTCTGGACCTACACCTCCAGGTCAGTGCGCAGGTCGGGGCAAGGCACGCGGCACGCGCATTTCATCTGCTTCGGCTCCTCCGTGCCTGCGTCCTGACTGGAAGTTAGGCATAGACAACACAGACCCCAGGGGCTGAGCCACGAGCTCCTCTAGTATTGTTTCCTTTTGCCACGTAGATTTCCTCTTTCTCTAGAAAGGGGTTCAGGCATATTGGTTCCATAATTCTTTTCTGGCTAGGTCCACAGGCAAGCTTGTTGTCAGCCCTCCTCTCCATGTAAAAGAGGGAAGTTATTTTCTGATTGTTTCAATTCCATCCATTTTTTATAATAATTGAGACTTTTTTGTGGCCCAGTTCTATGACCACTTTAATCCTTCATACTGCCCACCCAAATCTTCCCAGGCCCACCAGGTACCATGTGCTGTTTGTTTCTTTTTTCTCTATTTTCTCCTCTCTCT